>CM066031.1:1786797733-1787046868 GCA_033557465.1 Ichthyophis bannanicus | reverse complement strand
AGGGAGGGAAGCCAAGTCGAATAACATCAACGACCCTCCTGTTTTTTTCAAAATATGTGATGCTTCCCAATAATGCTCTATTAATTTTCAATATTTCAATATTTGTTGTGCGCCATAAGAATAAAAAAATGTTCTTATCTTAAATCGAGGAATGTGCTGCAGTCAAAAAAAAATACTTCCCCAACGCCGATTCTGAGTACTGTATCGCGTTTCACTATGCGTTTCTTCAGGGGTAAAATAACCACAAATGTAGACCGTCCTCAACTGGAATTAAAAACTTTAAATCTGCAGGCAAAAACAACATTTGAAAAAATGCATATAAGTCTAAACACAACATCGCTACTTGTGATATATATTTTATATAAGCCCCTCATGTTTCTACTGATCACACTGGAACAGTGAGATTTGTAAATGATGCTGCCCACGTCTAAATTCCTCGTAGTTCTTCTTGGAGACTTTTCCCAACGTACAAAGACGCCGCACATGCGGGGAATGATTTTTCAACTGCTTTTAAACTCTAAGGAGCCACAAGGATGACGTCTACACGTCTATGACGTTCACGTTAGAAAAGGGAATCCCAATGACAAGACGTTCTAAAGGGATCCCTCCGGTATAATCTTACGCGCACTGATGCTAACGCTCATGACTGAACTTGATCGTGACTTTCTAAAGTTTTTGGTAATTAAAAACATGCTTTCCAATCGATGTAACCATTGAGACCTAACGGTGTCAAGGAGTGTAATTCAAATATCCACCATTGTTCTTTGCGGATTAAACATTGATCAAGGGTTTTGCCAGTTACTCCGGTCTCTACCTTGTCAATGCAAAAGCATACTAAATCCTCAAAACGGTGTTTGTTCTCGAGACAGTGTTGCACGATGGGGGCCTCCATGACTTTATGTTTTAAACAGCTTTTGTGCTCACCCATCCTGATCCGAAACTCTCGGCTGGTTTTGCCCACATAAGCTAAATTACATGGACAGCTGATCAAATATACAATGTTCTGCGAGGCACATGTGGTACAATGTCGTAAAGTGTAACTCTTGCCATTGTATGCAAATTCCGACATTTCTTTAGTAATAGAGCATATAACACAACCCCCACATTTCCTGTGTCCCTATAGCTCTATGTGTGAAGAGCGAATGTCCTCGGGAGTTCTCAACCTCGCCGGACTGAGAAACTCTTTTAGGTTTTTACTGCGTTGCCAAACACATCTAATTTTCTTACCAGCCAATCCCGTCACAGTCCCCAATACATTGCTGTGTTTCCATAAGATCCGCTGTATGGATCTACTCAGAGGGGAATATTTGGTAATAAGATTGATGTTGGTGTCAGCGTTTTGTTTTTGTATGGTTGTTCGATGGTTCAATAAAAGGTCACGGTTATTGTGAAGTGCACGTTTATAAGCTCGTCGTATTGTGCTTGCAGGATATCCACGAGCCAAAAAATTACGTGTCAAACCTTGTGACGCTGTTTTAAATTCTTCCAGATTGGAACAATTTCTCCTGTACCTGAGAAATTGTGAGAAGGGCAGCCCAGTTTTCAATCCTACTGGGAGGGCACTGCGAAAGTGTAAAAAGGTATTACGATCTGTATGTTTACGATGCACAGTGGTTTCCCAAGTGTCTAAATTTCTCCTGATTCTCACATCCAAGTAAGTTATTTCCTTTTCATGATAAACGTGAGTGAACTTGATATGTGGATCACAGCCGTTTAGCCAACTGAAAAAGGTCTCCAAAATAATAGATGAACCATACCGTATCATGAACACGTCGTCTATATAACGACACCACACTTTGATGTGCTGTGTGTAAGGATTAGAATGTAACCATCTCTCTTCAAATAATGCCATGTATAAATTAGCTATAGAGGGGGCGCATGTGGCCCCCATAGCTACTCCCGAAATCTGATGATACAAGGTCCCTTCAAACATAAAGTAATTTGAAAAAATGGACAAACGCGTCAGTTGTAAAAGAAAATTCAAGTGATCATCATTTAAATCACCCCTCTTATATAAATGATGTTTTACTGTATCAAAAGCCACCCCTTGCGGGATGTTTGTATAGAGAGAATTGACATCTAACGTCACCAATAGCACTGTGCTTTCACTAGCCCAATTGCTACTGCTGGTCAACAGACCCAAAAAATCCGTCGTGTCTTTTATATAAGATGGAATGTGCACTAATAACGGATGTAGATAAGAGTCTATGAAGGTGGAAATGGGCTCCAAAATTGAGCCCTTCGTAGACACTATGGGCCTCCCCGGAGGACTGGTCAAATGTTTATGAATTTTAGGGACTGTATAGAACGTGGCTATCCAGGGATTTGATACATTCAGATAGTTCCATTCCTTCTTAGAGATTAATTTTCCTTGTAGTGCCACATCAGTTAACTCTCGAATCGTAGACTGAATGTGAGATAAAGGATCAGATGTTAAAACCTCATAAACAGAGCTGTCCGTCAATTGTCCTAAGGCTTCTGAAATATAATAATCCCGGTTTAAAATTACTATAGCTCCACCTTTGTCCGCCCTGCGGATGACTATATCAGCTCTTTGACGATGGAGGCCCCCATCGTGCAACACTGTCTCGAGAACAAACACCGTTTTGAGGATTTAGTATGCTTTTGCATTGACAAGGTAGAGACCGGAGTAACTGGCAAAACCCTTGATCAATGTTTAATCCGCAAAGAACAATGGTGGATATTTGAATTACACTCCTTGACACCGTTAGGTCTCAATGGTTACATCGATTGGAAAGCATGTTTTTAATTACCAAAAACTTTAGAAAGTCACGATCAAGTTCAATCATGAGCATTAGCATCAGTGCGCGTAAGATTATACCGGAGGGATCCCTTTAGAACGTCTTGTTATTGGGATTCCCTTTTCTAACGTGAACATCATAGACGTGTAGACGTCATCCTTGTGGCTCCTTAGAGTTTAAAAGCAGTTGAAAAATCATTCCCCGCATGCGCGGCGTCTTTGTATGTTGGGAAAAGTCTCCAAGAAGAACTACGAGGAATTTAGACGTGGGCAGCATCATTTACAAATCTCACTATTCCAGTGTGGTCAGTAGAAACATGAGGGGCTTATATAAAATATATATCACAAGTAGCGATGTTGTGTTTAGACTTATATGCATTTTTTCATATGTTGTTTTTGCCTGCAGATTTAAAGTTTTTAATTCCAATTGAGGACGGTCTACATTTGTGGTTATTTTACCCCTGAAGAAACGCATAGTGAAACGCAATACAGTACTCAGAATCGGCATTGGGGAAGTATTTTTTTTTGACCGCAGCACATTCCTCGATTTAAGATATGAAAAAGTTTTTATTCTTATGGCGCACAACAAATATTGAAATATTGAAAAATTAATAGAGCATTATTGGGAAGCATCACATATTTTGAAAAAAACAGGAGGGTCATTGATGTTATTCGACTTGGCTTCCCTCCCTCGGGAGATTTGCTAGTCATTAATCTGAGACCTATCCTTAGGTAAAAATTAATTGGCTTCTCAGTTAATAAGCAAAAATAAACTTAGCTACAACTGGTTAATATCAGAGTGTTTTAACATATAGACTTAGGTGATTTCAACACTCTGTTCACAGACCATACTTTTTGAGTCTGAGTAACCTAAGGTGCAGCATAAGGCACCCTATAAGGCGCTCCATAGGATACCTTATAAGGCACCTTATATGGACGGTAGCCATAAGGTGCCTCAGAATGCGCTTTACAGGGCGCCCTATAAAGCGCCTCCTGAGGCACCTTATGGTTACAGTACGCTGAGGGTGTTTTTGCTGGCAGCACTAATGTACATTAAAAATAGATAATGCTTTGGACAGCCCTATCAAATAACCCCACTGTGGGTTTGAACTCATGACTTCTGGCTCCACAGGTAGTGAAGTAACCAGTGGGCTACAGCTCTATAGCTGCTAACAAGCCCCTGGCTGGCTGCAGAAGGACTGCATGTCACCACACAAACAATCTGCTGTGATCACAAGGATAGGGTTAACCCACCTGTACCCATGATGCACTGCACATGCAAATCAGCAGTCTACAGATGAACACAAGATGGGGTATGCACCCCCACAGCACCTCGGCCTGGTAGGGGGAACTGACCGTGTGTGTTACTGGCACAGAGTAGCTACACACCGTCACATTGTGCGGGTACTGTGCTCACCCTAAGGGTGAGGTGGGGCACCCAGCACCAGGTCCACAGCACCTTCCATGGCAGAAAAAGGCCATGCTGCAGGTCCCCAGCAGTGCTAGTGTGTGAGATAGGTAGTTCCTGCAGACACACTTTGGATACATCTGTATTTCTCAGTCAGGTTTAGCCCTTATGGACACATAGGCAGATTCTGTACCCCCACCCTCTGGGGCTGAGGGTGGGAAACAGGGTCTCCCACCAACAGATCCACAGTTTACTTCCCTGCAATGGCAGCAGTAGAGGGGACCAACAACCACAGTCTTGCTGGGGAACAGCCACCTTACAAGGTAGTCAATGCAGCTCTGAACTGATCTATAAAGTAATAGCAGACAGACATTAGGCCCAGAAACACTCAGCTGCACCCCACCACTATCTGATATTCTCCTGCAGCAAGGCTCCAGCCACTGACCTCTGCAAGGTGCTCCAGCAAGACACATATTAGCTGCAGACAGTCTGCTAGCTAGTCCATAGTGCATGTTCATGGAGGAGATGCATGCACCCAGAACTGGGATGTCAGCATAGAGACCAAGCAGATAAGTCAGTGATGGGGCCCCAAAAGGGAACCCATAAATATCACATGGGAGAAATGCTGTAGAGCACTATGGGGGAACCTAGCCATGCCATGGTCACTGCTCAGTCAGGGTGAGAGTGATCTCCCAGCAGGACATGCTGTGGCCACCCTGTCTGTGCAGGTGGTGGCCGGGCACTACAATGTCCCAGCCATTGCCCTATGCCCTGTGCAGATGCATCCTGGCCAGTCCACCCTGTCCGGGCTACACCCATGGTACCTTGCTCCTCATTATGCACATTGGGAGGCCAATACTGGCAACAGTGCTGGCAGTGTGGGCTGTGGAGGGTGTTTGCAGCCACCACACACTGGATAGACAGACACACACTCCCACACCTATGCCAGCATTGTACAACTATAGAGGTGTTTTGCAGCCCTGGCCACCGCTCCAGTCCTGGGCACAGTGCAGGCATGGCTACGGTACGCAATACTGTTGGGGTCACTCCCCAGGGTGGTAAACACTGTCGGACACAAGACCTGTAGCACACTCCACAGACATCAGAGAGGTTGCCATGATACAGCTCAATCTGAAATTTGTACCTAACATCAGAATTGCTATCTGCCAGTAATCATAGCAACCTTTTGATAGCTGTGTACCGTATTCCCAGGTTTAGGGTGGCATTGCTAAGGTATGCAAGTGCTAGTATTGGGAGATGCATGCAGGGCCCAATGTCCTGCCTCTCCAGGAGGCATTGGATAATGGAGCCTGTGGGTGCGGGTGTGTCTGCCCCTGGTTGCTGCTGCTTTACGGCAGAGGTTCCCAACTCCAGTCCTGGTGTGCCAAACACTGTTCGGGTTTTCATGCTGTCCCTCATGAATATGCATGAGATACATCTGCATACCATGGGGGCAGCGCATAGAAATGCAGCACAGGCATCTTTATTAGAGGCAGCATGGAACCTGAATGGTGTTTGGCTCTCCAGGACTGCATTTGGGAGACTCTGCTCTAGGTAATGCGCCTGTTTATGGTGTCTGTGCTCTGTAGGGTAAAATGTAGGTGTCTTGGGCATGTTTATGTCATCTGCAATAAAGGTTCTGTCTGTATTAGCATGTTTTAGTAGTGGGTAAAATATGGGGACTGGGTTGGCAGGAACCACAGCTGGGACTTGAACCTGTGACCTTCTGCTTCCAAACACACTGGCTGTGTGCACTGCACCACTGTGTTGCCACAGAGACAGTACATTCCCTGGTAATGCCATGACTGTTCGTCAGACAGGGCCTGTCTGTTGCAGTGCATGGCACCCACCTACACAGGGCTAGGCCACGGTCTGCTCTGGGCAGCTGCCACTGCCCCCTCCACCACCAGTATCCCTCTGCCACCATGCTGACATGCCCTTCTGCTGGTGGTGGAGCGTAGTCTCAGGCCATCCAGTGTGCAGGTAGGTGGCTGCCTATGGTGCGGGTTCTGGGGTAGGGGTGCCTGCATAGCTGTCCACGCTTCCCCCCAGCACCGCATGCCAATGTTCCGTGCCCTTCGGGGTACCTACTGGGTACTATTCCCTGTGACTGTGGGAAGCACACTCGTGCCCATGTTGGGCCCTCAGACGTTGCTGTCTGGCTGCTCTACTGTTTCAGCATTCCTATGGGCAAGCTAGGCATCACCCTAGTCCACACTGTGGGCCAGCTGCACCCCAGCATGTGCCGCCTGCAGCCCTCTGTGTCCCCTTTTCCAGCATCTGTCCAGTTGCCCGTTCTGACATGCCCACCCTGCTGTTGTGGAACATGTGCACGCCATAGGAAACCTGGCCGATGGAGTCGGAAACCCTGCTCAGCGCAATTACACTGTGGGCTCATTCACTTTGTATGCGGACGGAGCATAGACCATTCCAATATTCATATTTTTTTTTGGAGCTTTCTTGGGAGTGTTTTTTGATGTTTCCCATTGATATCACTATTGGCCAGCTTGGTTATTTTATTTTTACATTTTCTGCTGTCCATTTTCAAGGTTTCTTTGCCCTTTTGTTCCGTGCACATGTATCACACATCACTTTTTTGTAGGTTTCTCAGGTTTTGCTGTACATTGCTGACGGAAATGGTTTCTTTTCCCTTTAAATCTGCTCTAACGTCAGGGTTTCACTGGCGTTAGTTTTTAGCCTCGGATTTCACAGCGTTGGTGTGCAGGGAGCCTTTCCCCTCCCACTCTCCACCCATTGACCCCTTCTCTCCGCCCATGGGGAGCCTTCCTCCGTCCTCCAGGAGCCTTTCCCCGCCTTCAGTGCTCGTTTGCGCCGCAGCGCACATTATCGCGCGATAAGGTACCTGTGCGCCTTGTAAAGTGCCATTATCGTGTGATAACGTTACAGAGCGCACGTTAAGATGGTTTAGTAAACATACCCCTTAGTGTATGTTCTTGATCCTCCTCTACTGCCATCCTGCTTTCAGTCAGTGTACCTCAGGGCTCTCTCTTGGGACCTCTACTTTTCTCTCTCTACACTCCTTGGTGCACGTATTTCCTCCCATGGTTTTGAGTGCCATCTTTATCTTTACCTTTATCTTTATTCTGTCATTTGATAGACCGCTCTTGTCGAAACATTAGAGCGGTGTACAATAAAAGGTCTACGCCACTAAACTATAGAAAAGGAACGCCAAATTATAATAGGAAAGAGAGAGAAAGGACAGCGTACAACAACATACAATAAGAACACAAAAGACAAACCAGACAGAAGATTTAAGAAAGACAACGAGGACAGGATGGGAAGCCAAAACAACAAAAGGGAGCTGACAATCCACAACTAAACTAGGTAACAACACGAGAGACAGATCAAACAAAGACTCAAGGGGGGGCATCAGGGGGAAGGTCAAAGGCTTTTCGGAACAGATAGGTTTTCAGCAGCTCCTTAAACTTGGGATACGAAGTCTATTGATGACTCTCAAATCTACCTCTCTGCGCCTGAAATCTCTTCAGAAATCCAGTTCTAGATCTCTGCCTGCTTATCCGACATTGCTCTCTGGATATCTCACTGCCATCTGAAATCGAGTATGGCCAAAACTGAGCTCCTTATCGTCCCCCCTAAGCCCACCTCCTCCCTTCTCTATTTCAGTGGATGACACTACACTTCTCCCCATTTCCTCAGCTCACAATCTTGGGGTTATCTTTAACGATGTCTTTCTCTGGGCACATTCAACAGATTGCTAAAACCTGCTTTGTCATTCTCTATAACATCAGAAAAATGTGTCCCTTCCTTTCTACTCACACTACTAAGACCCTTATCCAAACCCTAGTCACCTCCCGCCTTGGCTATTGTAACCTGCTCTTCGCTGGTCTGCCTCTGAATCATATCTCTCTCCTTCAATTTGTTCAAAACTCAGTTGCATGCCTTATCTTGTCACTATGCTCGTGTATCCCCTCTTCTCACAGCACTTTACTGGCTCCCTATCAGTTTCCACATCCAGTTCAAACTTATCCTACTGACCTACAAGTGCATTCATTCTGCAGCTCCTTACTACCTTTCCTCTCTTATCTCACTCTACAACCCTCTTGGGAATTCCGCTCCTCTGGCAGATCCCTTTTGTGGCAAGTGTAGGTTGAAATTCTGAACTGGTAATCCAGATGGTTGTTGACATAGTAGGGTTCAGTTTAAGAGAGTGTTCAAATAACCAAGAGGCTGTTGTTTAGAGGGGCCAAATCTATTACTGAATCATCAGTAGAGTATAACAGTAAGATATCGTCTGCATAAACGTAACAGGAAACGCCTATTCTCTGTATTTTAGTAATTAGAGGGCTGAGGAAAATGTAAAATAATAAAGGTGATAAAATAGAACCCTGGGAGATGCTGCAAAAAAGATCTCGGGGACTAGGGACCTCTCTTTGAAAATGAACCTGGAAAGATCTATGATTTAGGAAGGAACAAAACCAGTCAAGTACTGTACCTCGGATCCCTGCCTCATACAGGCGGGCCAAAAGTAGGTTGTGGTCCACCATTTCAATGGCCGCAGATAAGTCCAGAGAAACTGTGAGAGTATAATTCTCATGATCAAGTGACCTATAAATATCATTAAGGACTGCTGCCAAGACTGTTTTCGTATTGTGGCATGCGTGAAACCCTGATTGATGAGAATAGAGAAAATGAATTTGGTTTACATGATCTGCAAGTTGGTGGAAGACAATTTTCTGACTATCTTCAACGTGACAACTAAGTTTGAGATAGGGCGGTAATTTTGAGGGTCAGACCATGCTGATCCTTTATTAAAGGATAGAGTATAGCTTTTTTCCAGGCCTCAGGTACCACTCCTGAAGATAGACTTTGGTTGACCAGTGAAAGCAAGATTGGGATGAATCCCAAACTGGGCTCATTTAGCCATGTTGGTGGAATTGGGTCTAACGAGGAAGTGGTTTTATGAATGGACTGCGATACCCTCTCTAATTGTTTATTTATTTATTTAGAAGGATTTAGTATACCGCCTTATCGTTAAATCAAGACGGTGTGGCACATCAATCAAAATCAATAATAAAGTGTGGTTTGTAGCATGCAGTGTGAGAATTGGGTGAGGGACACGGGGTAAAATGTGACCAGAAGTGCAGTAATAGAGAAAATGTACCTCCGGCTTCAGCAGTGTAGAGGAAGGGGAGGTGAGGATAGTGTAACCTTGAGTGACTGAACTTTGGTCAAAAAGTAGTCTGCTAATGTTTCTGGGGTAGGCCTAGACCAGGGCAAATGCCATTGGAGTCGGCATCGCATAGAAAGTTGAGACAACTGAAAAAATAGCTTTTATTTTAGATGGAGAATTGGTGATGAGCATGGTAAATTAATCTTTCTTTGCCTCAAATATTTCATGACGATAGAAAAGTTGGCAGGCCTTAAACCTCTGCAGGGTTTGAGTTGATTTAGGCTTCCTCCAAGATCTTTCTGCAGCTTGGGTTTGAGCAATTGGAGACCTGCATGATATCATTTGTGTGGTACTCGGGAGCACAAGTCAGTCTGCAGTGGTGTTAGCTTATTTAATTCTGTGGAGAGCATGGCATGCCACATATAAGCCTGCTCAGCTACAGGCAGATCAGAGAAACTTTTCAAAAAATAAGGTATCGGGAGCCGGAAAAGCTGCAAGAGTAGCCAGAGTGATGGGTCTATAGGAAGAAGTCACAGGAGAGATGGTCAAACCAGCGGATAGGGACAGTTTCAGGTAAATCAAATCAAAGAACAATAAGGCATATCAGACCATGGCACAGGATTGCATTAAGATTAACGACCGATGATCATGCATTTGAAAGAGTGAGTATAAGATCAAGAATATGCCCCGCAGAGTGGGTTGGCAGATGGACATGTTGTAGGATATCATGGTCAGAAAGAAACGTATGAAAGACTATATCCCGTGATCGTAGTGGGTCATCATAATGGATATTAAGATCTCCTACTATAATAAGATCTGGGCAAGACACAAACAAATCAAGTATTAGCTGTTGAATGTCCTTCTCTGCCACTGCCAACTCCAGGCTTCGGTCATACGATCTTGCTGCTCCATATGCCTGGAACAAACTACCTAAGTGTCCATCTAGCCCTATTCAAATCTAGGATAAAAACCCACCTCTTTGAAGCTGCTTTTGGATCCTGATGTTCCTCACTCTCTTGTCCACTATTTATGTATATGTTACCATACTGTAGTCCCCATTTTCACTATGAACCCAATTCTGCAAGTTGCCTAGGGGGGCTGCACGCCCCGGTGGATCATGCAGTCCCACTAGCCATTCTGCCCTGATTCCGCATCCCTCCCTCTCCGCATTGCCAGAGCTGCAGTATGGGCAGAACCAGCAGGGGCCAGGAGGAGGCATAGAGTGGGCAGAGCAGTGGCGAGCTGAGGCGGTAGGACATACATGGCCAGTTCAGGTCATGGCCCTGTATATCCTGTGGAAGGGGGATGAGCGTCCTGATTATTCCACCACAGAGGCCCCCGCTGCCTGATCCTAGTCCTGGCTGCCCCGCTGGAGGTTGGGGGTGGGGAATCGTGGATCTTCACTGTGGAAGGCCAACTGAGTGGCAGGGTGGACATCCCTGCAGGTATGCAGGGACACGCCAGGCTGTCTCAGGGCCTGATCCTGCACCCGTGGGAATATCTGGCTCCCATGGTGCAGAATTGGGTCCTAATGGGCTCATCCTACTCGGGGTCATCCAGATGACCTGAACGTGCCCTGACTGGGATGGGTTCCACATGTTTTGTCTTGATTAGATTGTAAGCTCTGATGAGCAGGGACAGTGTCTTACATCTATATGTATAGCGCTTTGTAAGTCTTGTAGCGCTATACAAAAGATTATTAGTAGTAGTAGTATCTGAAAGCATGGGACAAACACAGAAGATCTCTAAAGGAAAAAAAGGGATTATAGCAGTTGATATGGCAGACTGGATAGGTCATATTTAGCTGCATTAATATCCTGCTTTTCACCTGGTCAAAGCGGTTGGGGGATACATTTAACACAAGGGGATATGAGACACATACACTAATACTTACAGGGAACATGGGCAATGGAGGGTTAAGTGGCTTGCCAAGACCACAAGGAGCACCTATGGGACTAGAAACCCCAGTTCTTCCAACCCAAGGTTGCTGTCCTCTGGTGGGATTTGAACCACTGACCTTCAGGCCTGTGGTACCTTGCCCCCAAACACTAGGCCACTCCTCTAGGTCATATGTTCTTTTCCATGATGTTTCTATGTTTAATTGAGATTTCCAACATGCATCAAGACAAGGAGAAGTACTATAATGATGCATGCAAGTAAAAAGAATCAGAAGTTGTTAGAGAAAGAACTGATCGACTTTCCTAAAGTTGAGAGTTAGAGAAGATTTTAGCCTTGAATTGGAATGCTAAAGGATGTTCAAAGATCCATGTTGGATGATCCTGAGGAGATCACAAAAATGTGGAAAGAATACACAGAATCTTTATACCATAAAGACCATGTGGACCAGTAATCATTTCAACTTTTACCTTACGATCAAGACCCATTGGTCATGAAGAAAGTTGAAGCAGCATTGAAAGTATTAGCAAAGAACAAAGCACTGTGCATTGATGGCATTCCTATTGAAATATTACAGCAAGACAGTGCAGCTGTTACAATACTTACAAGGCTCTGCCAAGAAATTTGGAAAACTACATCATGGCCAACTGACTGGAAAAGATCTGTATTTATACCAATACAAAAGAAAGGTGATCCAACAGACTGGAAATTATCACACAATTGCTCTGATCCCACATACCAGCAAGATTCTCTTAAGTTTACATTTAATGAAAACTAAAACCATATCTCAAACAAGATCTGCCTGAAGTACAAGAAGGGCTCAGGAAAGGACGAGGAATGAGAGACATCATTGCGGATGTGAGATGGATAAATGAAAAGACAAAAGAATGCCAAAGGATATTTATATTTGTTTTACTGACTAAGCAAGGCCTTTGATTGTGTAAATCATGAGAAACTCTGGCCGAAATTAAGAAGCATGGGTATACTAGAAAACCAGATAGTTCTCATGAGCAATCTTTACTTTGATCAAGGACAACTAGAATGGAACAAGGAGAAACAATAGTTTAAAATCAGCAAAGGTATATGACAAGGTTACTACTTTCCCCCTAATATGCTGAACAAATCATCAGAGATGCAAGACTGCATGAAGACATTTGAGGTGCAAAGTTTGGTGGATGACTCATCAAAAACCTTTGCTATGCTGACGATACCATGCTACTGGCTAGAAGTAACAACAATCTAAATCATTTGCTTATCAAGATCAAGGAACAGTCTTACAATGGGCCTGCACCTTAACATGAAGAAGACAAAGATCCCAATAATTGGAAAAATCAATAATTTCATTCTTGATGGAGAAAAAAATAAACATAGTAGACAACTGTAACCTGTTTGGATCAATAAAAAATAAAGAAACAACAAACAGCCAAGAAATCCGATGATGCATTGCTCTTGGTAGAATAACTAAGGAGTGTCTAGACAAGATTCTTAACTGCAAAGATATATCTCCACATACAAAGATTTGACATGTCCAAGTCAATAATGTTATATGAATGTGAAAGTTGGGCATTGAAAAAAAAAGATAGGAAGAAAATCAATGCCTTCAAATTATGGTGATGGCAAAGAATACTGTGTATATACCATGGACTGCTTGAAGAACAAATCATTTGGTACTAGAGATAAAACCAAAGCTCAGATGACAAGATTTTGACTTTCCTACTTTGGACACATCATGCAAAGAGAGAGATAATTCAGAAGCGCTGAAATCCTTTTGGAGGTTTGGAATTTTACAACACCTAAAGCAGCGCCTTTGTCTGTTGCTCGAAACATGGCTCACGGTGTGGACGGATTCCATTTTCATCTTTCTCCTCAAGCACCTCTTTGAAAGATAAGTCACAATAAAAAAATAAAAGTAATTAAAAGGTGGTACCGCTTAGATGGGAGCAGAGGTTACTTCTCTCCCTTTGATGATAGCTCCGACATTTTTGATTAAAAATAATTTCTTTGCCTGCATGTTTTAAGGCGGAGGACATGATTATTGGCATCCTTATAAACAACCCAAATCAGTTTGAACAGAACCACATTTCCATTGCAATAAAATTTAGATACACCAGTGATCAATTACTAGTACTCACATGACTTGAATCAACCAATGAATGATGGCTCTAATGTTTAAAATGGCCACGTTCATTTCCTGTTCCATTTTTACAATGGTGAAGACAAAAGAGCTGTTGAGACCATTATTTCAAAACATCAAATTTCAAAGCAATACAAGGTCTTGGGATTCCTGTGTCTACAAGTCACATTGTTATTAAGAAGTTTTCTGCTCATGGATCTGTCAAGAACCTCCTAGGATGTGGTGGGGAGAAGAAAATTAATTCAAGAAATCTTCAAAGATTAGTGTGAACTATTGAAAAACACCATGTACAACAACCAAAGAGCTTAAGGCTGACATGGAGCAATTTGGAGTAGTGATTTCAACCCGTGCCATAAGCTGCACACTTAACAAAGAAAGACTTCATAGGCGAAGACCAAGGAGGACCTCTCTGCTCAAAGACAGACATAAAAAGGCACGCTTAATCTTTGCCCAAACACACCTTGAGAAATCACAATCCTTCTGGGAAAATGTTCCGTGGACAGATGAAACCAAGCTTGAGCTCTTTAGCAATGTAGACCAGCGATACATTTACAGGCAAAGAAATGAAGCTTATAAGGAAAAAAAAACCACCCTTTCTACAATTAAATATGGTATAAATTCCATAATGTTGTGGGGCTGCTTTGATGCCTTAGGAGCTGGAGGCCTGAAACATATTAAAGGAATCATAACATCAGAGGACTACCAAGGTAGTTTGGGGTGACATGTAATACCTAGTTTCAGAAAGCTAGGTCTGGGTCGAAGGACATGGGTTCTCCAGCAGGACAATGGCCCAAAACATACATCCAAAAGTATAAAAGCATGACTAAAAAGGAACAAATGGACTATTTTAAACTAGCCTGTAATGAGTCCTGATCTCAGTCCAATCGAGAACCTTTGGAAAGAGCTGAAATCTGTCATGGGTAAAAGAAATCCTGGAAACATTCATGAGCTGGAACAAATTGCAGTTGAATGGGTGAAACTACTAGCAGATAGATCTACGACACATAGATGTCTACAAGAAACATTTGTAGGCTGTCATCACTGCCAGGGGTTGGGCAGCCAAATTAATGAAGGGTGCTATTAATCCTGTCCAGGTCATATTTTGTTTTTTTTTTCTCAGAAATCGCTAGTGGCACAGATAACCTTTTTGTTGTGTATCTTTGAAGATACTATTAAAATATTATGATGACATACAGTTGGAATATTTCCAATTATTTCTCAAGATATTGTACACAACATACCTAAAATTCAAGGGTGCCAGTAATGCTGACCAGAAATATATAGGCCCTTCCAAGCAGCGTGCTGACATCGGTAATGATGGCAGACATCGCAGGACAACTGATTCCTCCAACAAAAGTTAATTGCGATCAGGAAATGTCCAGGCACTCCCAAGTTGCTTGCAGTGTGCTACGTCGCGGTGGACATCACCAATGATGGCAGACACCTTGGGACAACTGGCTCCTCTGACAAAAGGTAATTGTGATCAGGAAAAGTCCAGGTACTCCCCATGTTGCAGAGACTTTGATGAGAAGCTGCTTCCTGATCAGTCTCTTTATGTCTTCTGTGGGGAGCTTACTTTTCACCTGTTAAGACAACTGTTTTTTAGAGCATGGGATACCATCAGAGGCCTCACAAGACCTAAAACAAAGGCAGTGAAACCTTTGTATGCAATAAGGGAACACCCACATGTAAACTAGGCCACATCACACACCCCGTGCTGCCAGAGGCTTTCAGCTTTGGTTGGAGCTGGTGCTGAAAGTATATACAATATTCTTCATGTGAAATGGCTTCTTTATTTGAGTCAGCTGGAAAAGAGAATGTGATATACAGTCTGTATGCTAAAAATTTGGCACTTAGCAGAAAGCAGGTGTTAAAATTTATGTTCTAGCAAACATGCGTGAAGTAGCATGGTATGATGCCAGATACCTGATATTTCGTGCTTACCCTTCAGGTTCTAAAAATTAATGTGTCTTAGATCAGGTGTTAAATTTTTAGCATACGTGCTGCATGTCAAGTTCCTCCATGCTACCAGCTTAAAGTGGAAGACCCTATTTGTAAAGGGAATATCATCCCCTTTATACACAACTATCTTTCACAGACATTAAAGAGCTCAGCAGCCATGATACCCCCAAAATAAACACACATAACCCCCCCCCCCACCAAAAAAACAACAACAATGAGAGAGCTTGGCTCCAAGACGCATGTCCATCTTCTTGCTACAAACACTTACAGAAACATAACAGCAACCTCAAAATAAGATCTTTTAATCCTGACTCACTCATATACACCCACTGAGAAAATGGTGGTGGCTTGGCAGCCCAAACATAATATACTCTGAACCAAAGAATCAAATGACATCTATTCCTTGACATGAACCCCCTGAGAGTCCCCACATCCAAGAAGTAGTAGGCCCACAGCATTTGCACTTACTGCATCTTAATTTTTTAAACAAACTTGCAGTAAGGGGCATGTTTACTAAACTGCATTACTCTGGTAGTGTGAGGTTAGCGCATGGTTTTGGCACTGTGCTAAAACCCCACACCAACCTGGTAGCACACATCGGGGTGGGAAGTGGGTTGGATAAGGGTGTTCCCAGCATGTCACATCTAGCACTGGTGTTAATGGCGCATGCAGACTGTGCTTGGTGCAGGTAGCACAGGTGCAGCTCAAGCCGCCTCATTGGGTGGCCTTAGTTGTACCCACGTATCAGTTTCCACAGAGGCAGCATGCAAGGCTCATGTGAACTGCAGGAGCACATTCCCCCAACAGTTATTGCCGCCCCTGCTCACTGATAACCTGGCCCACACATATATTACTGGCGCGGGAGTTAGTAAACATGCCTATGCAGTAAGTGCTAAAACAAACTACGCTTTTATAAACATCCCCTCATTTTTTAAGATGTATTAACGAATGGAATGCACGCTAATAAATGCATGTCCGTATGAAATGAAGAAATACAAATATAGTGACTTTTCCCATGTAGTGCAAAATATCCACCTCATACCCTGAAGTTAAACTGGTGGCTGAGACATACAGTACATCGGAATGATGTAATTTTCAGCCTGCCCAGTGTTCTTATTTTACTAATGAAGGATTTTAGATGCTTTTTCATTCTGCTGTCGTTTCTTCCTTTAATACAGTAGCTGTGCTGTGCAAACTGTAAATATCAGAATTTTTGATAATACCCATGGAAAATAATGTGAATACTGCTTTTCATTCAGCCTATGTTTTCAGGATAAGTGCCGGATGAATATCGTGCCAGATGGATAAGTGCTGGTATCACTGACACCGCCTTTGCTCTACCACCACTGACATATAGGATAGTGCTGGAGAGGCCTGTGGAGATATTTAGTGGGGGTATCCAGATGGTGCCACGCTGAATATCTTCCTCGGCACCCTTCTTTGGATGGCCTTTAGTTAGCCATCCAGCAAAGGACCCTGAGTATTGGTCCCACTATATTTACTGCAATATTTGCTTTTGGAGAAAGAGATTTTGCATATGGCTAATTAGGACCGAGGTAATGAACATTTGCAGTTCCAGATATAATTGCCAGCATCTCACTCCCACCTGCAGCTATGACTCATTGGGAACAATTGAGGCACTCAAAAGTGAAGCAAAAATACCCTTATAGGGTATAGAAAAAAGGGGACTGTTGTAGTTGTTGATATGGAAGGACAGACTAGATAGGTCATGTGGTCTTTTTCTGTCATGTTTCTATGTTTCTTTAACTTAATTATTTACATGATTTGGGGGGTGAGGGCGTTATTCACTAAAAGGTCTGTTTACTAAGCGGCGCTAGCGGCTCCCGTGCAAAATTGGAGCTGCGGCCCCATTTTATTCAAAGGGCCACGGCTCCGATGTCACACGGAAGCCATTAGCGCCGCTTTAGTAGACAGACCCCTAAATCTATTTTTAAGACTCTGTATGCAAGTTCATTGTAATTCTTCAAATAAGGGAATACAAAGGTAGAGTCTGTTAAGTCAAGAAGATCACTACACTCATGAGTTCTCTGTATGAATGGACATGTTCACTCTGTATTGAGTCCCTTTGTTGATATCATATAGCCTAGTATCTGCTTTTACTGAAAGTGAGAGAAGGCGGCGTGATACTACTTTGGTAGCCATGCCCCAGAAAGTTGCCAATGGCAATTGATAAT
This sequence comes from Ichthyophis bannanicus, assembly GCA_033557465.1. Taxonomy (NCBI): domain Eukaryota; kingdom Metazoa; phylum Chordata; class Amphibia; order Gymnophiona; family Ichthyophiidae; genus Ichthyophis; species Ichthyophis bannanicus. Next base: position 1,787,029,360 of record CM066031.1, on the reverse strand, counting down.
GTTACTTAAAATCAGATAGCAAGAACAATCACTTCAGGCCAACCATTTTATGGGTTTCATATTGCACGCAGTCATTCATGTTTTATTTTATATATTTCCATTAGAAATAACTAATGTAACTGTACAATCTGTGCATCAATTTAGATTTCAGTAAAGCCTTTGACACTGTTCCTCACAGGCGACTTATAAACAAACCGAGCACCCTAGGGATGGACCCTAAAGTTACTGCTTGGGTTAGAAATTGGTTGAGTGGGAGGCGACAAAGGGTACAGGTAAATGGAGCTCACTCTGAGGAGAAGGTATGCCCCGGTTATTTGTCCTTCGTCCGATTGTTTTTAATATCTTTGTTAGTGATATAGCAGAAGGATTGTCAGGTAAGGTTTGCCTCTTTGCGGATGATACCAAAATCTGCAATAGAGTAGACACCCAGGAAGGTGTAGACAACATGAGGAGGGATCTAGCTAAGCTTGAAGAATGGTCTAGAATTTGGAAGCTGGGATTTAATGTTAAAAAATGTAAGGTCATGCATTTGGGCTGCAGCAATCCAAGGGAGCAATATAGTATAGGGGGTGAAGTACTTTTGTCCACTAAAGAAGAGTGGGACCTAGGCGTGGTTGTGTCTGATGATCTTAAAGTGGCTAAACAGGTAGAAAAGATGACATCAAAAGCTAGAAAGATGCTTGGGTGCATAGGGAGAGGAATGGCTAGCAGAAAAAAGGAGGTGATAGTGCCTCTGTATAAGTCTTTGGTGCGACCTCATTTGGAGTACTGTGTGCGATTCTGGAGACTGCACCTTCAAAAGGATATAAACAGGATGGAGTCAGTACAGAGGGTGGCTACTAAAATGGTTAGTGGTCTTCATTATAAAGCATATGAGGACAGACTTAAGGATCTTAATATGTACACTTTGGAGGAAAGGCGGAATAGAGGTGATATGATTGAGATGTTTAAATACCTCCATGGCATAAATGCACAGGGAGAGAGCCTCTTTTGATTGAAAGCAAGTTCTGTTATAAGGAGACAAGGGATGAGGCTGAAAGGGGATAGATTCAGGAGTGATATGCGGAAATATTTCTTTACAGAAAGAGTGGTGGATCCGTGGAATAGTCTCCCAGTAGAGGTGGTAGAGATGTGGACGGTACCTGAATTCAAAAAAGCATGGGACAAACACAGAGGATCTCTAAAGGAAAAAAGGGGACTGTTGTAGTTGTTGATATGGAAGGACAGACTAGATAGGCCATGTGGTCTTTTTTAGGACTCTGTTTCAAGACCAAATGACAACATAAGAGCAAAGATAGATGTTTTATAAGAATTTCGGCGGCTAGGAAGGGAGCAGACAGCTATGCTCCTCCCTGCTCCCCACTGCATGGCCAATCAGGCCGCAGTAACAGCGGAAGCAGACTTTTAAATGGCAATCGCTCCGGCGCAAGAGCCTCAGACCCGGACCGATCTGCGACGAGGGAGCAGGCAGCTATGCTCCTCCCTGCTCCCCACCTCATAGCCAATCAGGCCGCAGTAACACCGGCAGCAGACTTTTAAATGGCAACTGCTCCAAGGCGCACAGTTGGGGCACTGTGGATTAGCCACATCCTCCTTAAGTGGGGCACTGTGGATTAGCCACATCCTCCTCCCCCTCCCCACTCCAGCAACTCCAGCGATGAACTGGCCAGATGCAACAGAACCATGAGAAACGTCACCATGCAAGCTTCCTTTAAATGTATCCCATGATGTAATGTAATGTTACCCATGTTGCCCGATGTAATGCAATGTAATGTAATGTAGTGTAGTGTAATGTAACGCAATGTGTGTTTCTCATCTTGATTAGACTGTAAGCTCCAAGGAGCAGGGACCGTCACTCTTATATGTCTGTACAGCGCTGCGTACGACTGGTAGCACTTTATAAATGTTAATTATTATTATTATTATTATTATTATTATTAATACATGGGAAGGCCTGTGATGGTATTGAAAGGACATGAATAAACAGGCATGAAATGAATGGGCCAACCATATAAAGCCCTTTATTTATGCTGAGGTCTTTTTCCTCCCATTTTTCTACAATGTGAAGATTCTGGCACGTGTATGTTGATATCAAGTTTTTGTACATACTTTTGGGATATGCCAGGTACTTGGGACCTGGATTGGCCACCGTTGGAAACAGGACACTTGGCTTGATGGACCTTTGGTTTGACCCAGTATGGCAGTTTTTATGTTCATATGTTATCCAATCACCTAGTCCTCACTCTCCTTCTAATCTCTTGACAATTTTTTAGTCCCTTCTTCAATCCCCGTCCCTCCCCTCTCCCCCCCCCCCCTAATCCCCAAGTCCTCAGTATTCGCCCTATCCATGATGGTCATAGTCAGAGCCTACTTTTAACTTCTAGCAAGTAACTGCCATACTGGGTCAGACCAAAGCCCAGTATCCTGTTTCCCACAGTGGTGAATCCAGGTCACAAGTACCTGGTAGGATGCCATAAAGTAGGTGGATTACATGCTGTTTATCCCCAGAGATACAGAGACTTGGATTCAGGTATAGGAAACATAGGCAGCTGCCTAGAGTTCCAAATTTTGAAGGTGCCAAATATCTAGGCAAAGGGAAATCTGCTCTTACTTACTTTGGAGTCATATGTATGTGCTGCTTCAGAGAGGCACCAGTGTAGCACTATGGCCTTCCTCTGCCTTTTTTTAGACTCGCCAATCTTTTTTGGGCTCTCTGACAACCACACTATCCCACTGTCTAGGACCTGCTGTCTAATTATGCCTATGGATTACAAAACCTTAAGTCTGGCCCTGGGGATACTCAGTGGATTTCCCCATGCCTGTTATGCAGTTGCAATACTGAGTGTCCAGCACAGTCCATACTGCATGTGTACCACTGCAGGCAGGCCCTAGGTGTGGTTTACAACTGTCTCAGAATGTGCCTGCCATGTTGATTGAAGCCCAGGGTTTAGGAAATTGCAGGCAGGGACCTGTAGGCTGGTGTATTCTAGAGAGTCTTCCAATCCTGGCTAAATCCAAAGGCCTTTACTCAGTCCTCATTCTTCTTGACCTTTCTTCTGCTTTCGACAAAGTTCTAGTCAAAGCTCCCTCCATCATCCTATTTCCAATCCTAGCCCCCCATCAGCATTTCCAGTCCTATCCCAGCCCCATCAGCCCATTTCCAATCCTAGCCCCCCATCAGCATTTCCAGTCCTATCCCAGCCCCCATCAGCCAATTTCCAGTCCAAACACCATTGACCACTACATTCTCCTTGATACATTGTCCTCACTTGGTTTTAGGGGCTCTGTACTATCCTGGTTCTCTTTTTATCTCTCCCATCGTTCCTTCAGTGTGTATTCTGGTGTTTCCTCCTCTACTGCTATCCCTCTTTCAGATGGTATACCCCAATGGTCTGTTCTAGGCCTTCTCATTTTCTCTCTCTATACCCAGTCCCTTGGTGCTCTCACCTCCTCCCATGGCTTTCAATATCATTTTTATGCTGATGACTCTCAGATCTATCTATCTACAACTGATATTTCTCTTACACTCCAAGTCCGTATATCTGTCTGCCTATCTGCCTGGATGCCTCACTGCTCTTTGAAATTGACCATCGCCAAAACCAGACTTATTTTTCCCCCTAAACCCACTTCCCTACTTCCTGCCTTCTTCATCTCAATTGATAACACTCTTCTGCTTCCTGTTTCCTCAACCCGCAACTTTGAAGTCATCTGTGACCCCTCCCTCTTCTTCTCCATACATATCCAACAGATAGCAAACACCTGTTGTTTCTTTCTCTACAAGAGGAACAAAATTCACCTCTTCCTTTCTGAGCACACAACTAAAACACTTATCCACCCTTTAGTCACTTCTCATCTTGACTATTGCAACCTCCTCCTTGCTGGTCTCCCTCTAAGTCATCTTTCTCCCCTTCAATCTGCGCAAAACTCTACTCAGTGGCTAATCTTCTGCCAGCCCCAATATACCCCTCTTCTGAAATCACATCATTGGCTTCCCTTCCATTTCTGTATCCAACACAAACTTCGCCTGGCCTATAGGTGTGTTCATTCTATTGCTCCTCACTACCCTTCCTCTCTTCTCTCTCCCTACACCCCTCCATGTGAACTCCGCTCTTCCTCTGGCTTGCTTGTCTCTGTGCCTGTCTCTTCAACAGCCAATTCCAGACTTCCATCCTTTTACCTTGCTGCTCCTTATGCCTGGAACTAATTACCTGTATCTTTAGATCAGGTTTCATCTCTCCCCCTTTTCAAATCCATCCTAAGGGCTCACCTCCTTCAGGCCACTTTTGGTTCTTAATCCTTTGTTGCCCTTCTGTCTCATTACCCTTCCCTACTGTACCCTTGTTCTCATCTATTGTACTATCTATCTTGATTAGACTGTAAGCTCCGATGAGCAGGGGCCATCTTTATATGTGTCTGTACAGCATTGCATGTACCTTGTAGCACTATATAAATGATTAATAGTAGCAATAGTAGTAGTAGTCCTATAGAGTAAGGTGTGGAGCCATAGCTGAATGATTAGCGCACTGGTTCATTAAAGCACAGACTAGGGTTCAAATCCCACTTGTGACTTAGAGCATGTTACTTCATCCTTCATAACCTCTGAAGAAGGGCATGGAAATGCATTTCTGGTCACACTGCCACAAAAGCTCAGGAGCTGCTGGGTCACCAGGAGTCAGTATTGACTTGAGGGCACACATTGTGTTATTCTGTGGTTTGTACTTTAGTTCTGCAAGCATGAACATTGCAGTCATAGCCATCTGACAGCATGACTTCATTGCCTCTGCTGCAGCACATTGCAAAGAGTCATCCAACAGGATCCTGTGGATGCATGACACATGAGCTGTACATGATATTGGAAACTGTCATGATAGCTGTGATGAACATTGTTTGCTCTGTCACATACACGTATATGCAGTACATGCAGGCATGTCACACTCCTGGAATGCCCACCTGCACAGATCATCCCATGTTAGGGCGTGTCAATTTTAGTGATAGATTTTTATTTTTCCAAACTTTACAAACTACTAGTGACCAAATTATGCAGTTTTGCATGCTGAATCTAAAGCTATCTTCAGAAACTGCTTAAAGTGAGTCTTACCTACATCAAATCACAATTGAAATATGTGGAAATTAAGTCATATTTATTTGAATGTACAAATAGTCTGAACAACACCCGTAGCCACATAATTATCTTTAAAATGTCATTTATGCAGTTCATTTCATATTATTTAACATAATCCATCAACAAAGCCATATCTTGTTTGCATCTGTTTCGTTCATGAGCTCCCTGCTGACCATTTGACCCCTAATATAATGTTCCTTCCTCTCCTGATTGTACTCATGACCAGCAGCCTCAGTGGTCATTTTATACATCCTTCTATGGACTGGGTGTGTGATGGTCAGTCTGGAGCCACCATGGGCTTGCTCAGAAATGCCTTGACCTGTGCTGTTGTCATGGTTCAGGTAAGAGGAAGCTGAGAGACTCCGGAGCTCCAGTCAAGTAATTGGGTGAGTGTAGATGCCTCAGTGTTAATGGATGGTGTTTTCCTGGGTCTCACACTGCTATCTCCAAGCTGAGTCTTCTCATCTCCTTCACCTCTGATCTTCAATACCTTCTCCACTACATCTCCTCTTTCCTGTTCCTCTTCATTGCACAATATAGCTTGCAGAACAGAATCGCAGTAACCATACCAAGCTAACCTACTCACTGTAGGCATGACATCTTCCTTACCTCTTCAGACTGTTCTTTCAAAAGTTGGAACTGGAAAAGGAGATGCCTGGGATCTTGTGTCCAATTGCTATTTATCTTTATATTGAACCAGTTCACCATGTAAACCCCAACACAGAAATAAGTAAAACAAATTGATAATTGAGACACAAAAGGCATTAATATGCAATGCAAACACATAAAAACTATTATCAGTGCACTTAAACATATTTCAGTCATTTGTGTATTTTTGCGTAATTTCCTATAAATTACAGGAAGGTAAATAACATATTACACAAAATTTAAAGCTAATTATTGATTTGCCACATGAAATTGTACTATTTTTTCACTTGTGCTTTTTAAAATTATGACATCTCCAAAATTGACACACCCTAATCCCACATTCTTGCTTACTCCGTATGGCCAATATTAGGGAAACATGAGTTCAGAGACGTGTGGACCCCAGGTGTGTAACATCGTGCGAGTGACTTTGTTCCACCAGACAGGTGTGAAGACCTTATCTGTACAAGAGCACTTTGTGTTTGCATGCAGCTTGTACAGATGTGTGGCTTTTATGTCTTTTTATCATAGGCTCCTTACTTGTGCGGTAGTTATATGCATGCGTGCCAGGAAGATTGTATGGGGGTTAGAACATCTGAGACAGCTATGAAACCTAAATAGATGGTATTAGACCTTCCCTTTGACTCAGCACCTATATTTCATGCACACTACAACTGAGGTCACATTGGGTACATTTTATTTATTTATTTATTTTATTTAACAGTATTTCTATACCGCCTTCTCCTTCAATCAAGGCGGTTTCCACGGCAAACAATCAAGGGGTGTTCAAGTGTATTCATGCAGTGGTGTATGTTGTGTGTTATGGGTGGCGAGTATTTGATTTGGGTTGTGCTTTCTACATTGTGCGCTATTATACATTGTGATGATGAGAGCTGTGCTGAACCGGTGGAAACAGAAGAAAACAGTGATTATGCCTTTAAGGTGAGAGACAGGCAAGGTATTCCCAGGGTTCAGACTGCAGGCAAAGGAAAGAAGCACGTAGTTGCTGAAGCCAAGCCACACCCAAGCTCTAACGTAAGTGCAGGCTTGGAGGGTAATGACAATCACCTGTGCAGAGACAGGGGAGTGTTAGTTAGGAAACAGCTTTATAAGCCCTGTTCAGAGGAGAGGAAAAGGAGAAGTGGGAAGTTTGACTTTGAGTTGGAGAACGGCTCCAGCAAAAAAGGAAGCAGCAACAGAGGAAGCAGTCCTTGTAAGAGAGGTACTCTTAATTCAGAAACCAGCAGATGGGTGGCTGGGAGAATTGCTGACAATGAGGATCAGATTGCAGTGCAGAGTGTTCGTGAACCAGCTCAGGGAATTCAAGCTGCCAGAAGGTGGGTGAATACGGTTACAACTGGAAGTGACCAGAACCCAGCGAGGGCAGAGAACCAGAGTTGAACATGATTGAAGCATTGAGGCAATTGATCCAGGGAAAGAAGCCCCACTCTCAAGGTACAAATATTCCATATCAGGGAGAGCAGCTGTGGAAGGAAATTCAGAAATTCCTATAGAACAGTAAGCTTGAAGGATTTAATGAAAACCCAGAGACAGACAAGCATTTCATAGCACAGGAAGAAATGCAAATTGACTCTTTTGGGCAGAATTCTGTTACTGAGGAGTCTCCTATGGACTGTTCTTTGTGTAAGAAGAAAGTTTGAAAGTTGGTGATAAAAAGTGTTAACAGAAGAAGCATTTGAGAAGCAGGGTTTTACCTAGCCATGTGAATGCCAAGAACTTCTTCTAAGGCAAAGAACCCTTGCTTAGCCTAGTGTTTGATAACCAAAGCAGAACATGATAAATGAAGAAATTTAGCTGTGCTGGACGAACAAAGGAAGCTGTGATTTACTTGCTGAAATGCTTTTTGCTGAAAACAGCTGCACATGTTTAAAGGTTCTTTCAGTTTCTTCAGTTCCAGTTGCATATGTTTCCTGTTATTATTTACTTGGAGAATAATCCTTATGTCTGCGTTGAACCTTAGTGCTTATGGGAACCTAAATAAAAATTCTTGTTTTGCCTTAAAAACCAACAGTCTCACACTACTTTGTCTTTGAGTAAAAGAATCAACTACAAGTCCCAGAGTTCCCTGCTGGAGACAAGGATAGTAATTCTTTATTTAAGAACAAACATTGGCAGCCCTATGCCTGTAAGCCTTTGGCCCAGGTGAGGGTCACGATAACATTCATATATACAAGCTTAGGTCAGCAAGTCCACATTGGGTCAGCAAGGCCACATTGGGTCAGCAAGGCCATACAGCACTCTCATCTATCCCCATCCATCCTTCGGCCTGACCATCTGCAAATATCCATCATGTTCAGTCAAATATTCTCCTGCCAGTTGCTACATCCTGGCCGACATGGTGGCATTTCACTCATTGGGTGTATCACTCCCATCTCACCTGCAGCTGATATGCAGTTCACCACTGCCACCCAGGCATTCTTTCTATGCCTACATTGTGGCCATGGTGGCTACTCTATGACACACTTCTACCCACTCCTATGCCACCCACTGACATCACCATAGATTACATGTGCAGTCCTCACTGCTACGGCCCAACTGCCTCCCACATTCTCCTCCCACTCACTGTCTCACATATAAGGGACATATGGATGTGACATATTCATCAACTATTACCTTTGCTCCCATCCAGCTGCACAAATGTGACTTTCAGAAAGTTTCCCTTATCCCACATTATGGCTACTGCCCTTAGAAAGTATTAGTGTGCACAATGGGTGTTCCTAACACCCAATATCCACTTAACACCTGCTAACCGGCCGCTAGCACTCTTTGCCATGGAACACCTACTCCCTGCCCCATCCTTTAACACACGTTGGGACCCTTGACAGTGCCATTTACCACTCGCAAATGCTGCACCCTTAACGCCATTTAGAAACTCATCTCAAGTTTCTACCAAGGCAGCACATTTCCAAATCAACAAGGACACAGGACTCATAAGAACTGACACAAGAAAGCCCTGCATACTTTGGACTGAACATGGGCCCTTGCTTACTAAATTAATGCAGCATTTGCCTCCATTGACCCCTACAGAATTGGCATTCCACTAGCCTAATGGACTCCAGTAGGTTGGCTAGCATCCTCTATATGTTTTGTTGGTTTGAAGATTTTATTTATATGTTTTGTTAGCCACCAAGAATTGTACAAAGTGGGAGGAATATAAAAGATTTTAAATATATAAATCCAGTTCTGTTATGAACAAGTTATGCAATAAGGATGCAGGAAATGTCTGCGCTATATGAAGAAAAGGTGCCAAAGAAATAAAATTTGTCCGCTCTAAATCATATATAAATTCAGACCTCTTAGCCCACAAAAAAATCTAGGGAGAGAACAAGAGTGAAAACTGAAAAGAAAGAAAATACAAAAAGCAAATAGCTGAAACAATCACTCTCTAGTACTAAATATTAGCATCACAATGAGAGCCATCAGACAGAAGACATTTAAGAAGAGTCCTTATGACAAACCTTGCAATCCCTGTGCATGCCCTATTAAGTAAACAGTAACTTGCAGCTGAGAAACTCCAGTTCCAATTTAGCCTGTCTCTAGAAAGTTGCAATTGAAATATTTATTTATTTAACAGGTTTTTTTATACTGTTTTTTTATTTAGTCAAAGTAGTTTACATTGCAACTTAAACTTGGCAATATACATTAAATAGGGGTACTGATAACTTAGATTTTTTTTCTGAGGCAATGGAGGGTTAAGTGATTTGCCCAAGGCCTCAAGGAGTGCTGGGAAATAGGACCATGGTCTCTTGTTTCTTAAGTCAGCCCTCTAACCATTAAGCTACTCCTCCAGTAGAATAGAAAGTGCAGCTAACTCTGAAATCCAACAAAGTACAGCTTTTTATTACTTCTATGGTACTTAAATAAGCAATGGAAAAAAGCAAAAAATACAGAGAATTTTCCAGTACACTTCATGGAAGAGATCACAGTTTATTAGACCATTTAGGAAAGAAGGTCTTCTAGGTATCCACACTAACTGCAAGAATTGCTTGTTCACTAAGAAAGCAAAGTAGCTTACCTGTAATAGGTGTTGTCAGTAGGCAGCAGGATTAGTCAGGCACTTAATTCTTCCTACTCCTTGAGAGCTGTATTGCTGCCCTAATGTGTTGCAGGTATCGCATACTGAGAATAGAAATCAACGAGCAGTATCGTATGCAACAGCTGCCTGCTATCTGTTGGAGGCATGTACAGCATGTGACCAGCAGATACTGCATTGGTTTGAACCCTAATGTGTGCCATTTAGGTAGCATTAAGTGCACCCACGCTAACTGAAACAATGCTGACGAACATATAAGAACATAAGAAATGCCATACTGGATCAGACTAAGGTCCATCAAGCCCAGTATCCTGTTTCCAACAGTGACCAATCCAGCCCACAAGTACCTGCAGGTTCCCAAAGAGGCACACAGGTTCCACAATGTTTGTCCTGGTGCAAGTAGTAGATTTCTCGGGTCAAAAGAACATAAGAACATAAGATATGCCATACTGGGTCAGACCAAGGTCCATCAAGCCCAGTATCCTGTTCCCAACAGTGACCAATACAGCCCATAAGTACCTGCAGGTTCCCAAAGAGGCACACAGGTTCCACAATGCTTGTCCTGGTGCAAGTAGTAGATTTCTTGGGTCAAAAGAACATAAGAACATAAGATATGCCATACTGGGTCAGACCAAGGTCCATCAAGCCCAGTATCCTGTTTCCAACAGTGGCCAGTCTAGATCACAAGTACCTAGCAGTTTCCCCAGAAGACACAGGTTCCACAATGCTTGTATTACATAAGAACATAAGAACATAAGATATGCCATACTGGGTCAGACCAAGGTCCATCAAGCCCAGTATTCTGTTTCCAACAGTGGCCAATCTAGGTCATACGTACCTAGCAGTTTCCCCAAGGGACACAGGATCCACAATGCTTGTATTGGTTCAAGCATTGATATCCTGGGTCCCTTTTTAATAATGGTTTATGGACCTTTCCTCCAGGAACTTGTCCAAACCTTTTTTAAACCCAGCTACACTAACAGCCTTTACTACATCCTCCGGTAACAAATTCCAGAGTTTGATTACACGTTGAGTGAAAAAATATTTTCTTTTATTAGTCTTAAATAGTTTACCCTGTAGCTTCATTACATGTCCCCTAGTCTTTCTATATTCTGATAAGGTAAACAATCGATCTACGTTTACCTGTTCCACTCCGTTCATTAAATTATAGACTTCTATCATATCTCCCCTCAGCCGTCTCTTTTCCAGGTTAAAGAGCCCCAACCTTTTTATCCTTTATTCATAGGAGTATCCTTCCATCCCCTTTACCATTTTGGTGGCTCTTCTCTGAACCTTTTCTAAAATCGCTATATCCTTTTTAAGATACGGCGACCAGAATTGCACACAATATTCAAGGTGCAGTCTCACCATGGAACGATATAGAGGCATTATAATATCTTTTGTTTTATTTTCCATTCCTTTCCTTATCATACCTAGCATTCTATTTGCTCTCTTGGCCGCTGCTGCACACTGGGCCGAGGGTTTTAACATGATATCCACAATGAGGCCTAAATCTTTTTCCTGGGTGGTAGTTCCTAATGTGGAACCTTGCATCGTGTAACCATAGTTTGGGTTGTTCTTCCCTAGGTGCATAACCTTGCACTTGTCCACATTAAATTTCATCTGCCATTTTGATGCCCAGTCTTCCAATTTATCAAGATCCTCTTGCAATTTTCCACAATCCTCTTGGGTTTTAACAACTTTAAATAGTTTTGTGTCATCTGCAAATTTGATAACCTCACTCGTTATTCCACTTTCCAGGTCATTTATGAATATGTCAAAAAGCAGCGGACCCAGCACAGATCCCTGGGGTACACCACTATTCACCTTTCTCCATTGGGAAAATTGGCCATTTAGCCCTACCCTCTGCTTTCTATCTTTTAACCAGTTCCTGATCCACAATAGTACACTGCCTCCTATCCCATGACTCTTTAGTTTTGCCAAAAGTCTCTGATAAGGGACCTTGTCAAAGGCTTTCTGAAAGTCCAGATACACAATATCAACCGACTCACCTTTGTCCACCTGATTATTCACTCCTTCAAAAAAACATAACAGATTAGTAAGACAAGATCTTCCTTGTCTAAAGCCATGTTGGCTGTCTCCCATTAGGTCATGACTATCTACATGCTGAGTAATTTTTATTCTTTATGATGGTTTCTACCATTTTTCCCGGTACTGATGTCAAGCTCACCGGTCTGTAGTTTCCCGGATCACCCCTGGAACCATTTTTAAAAACTGGTGTTACATTGGCGATCCTCCAATCTTCAGGTATTAGAGATGATTTTAATGATAGTTCACAGATTACTAATAGCAGGTCTGCAATCTCGTATTTCAGTTCTTTCAACACCCTTGGATGTATACCATCCGGCCCAGGTGATTTGCTACTCTTCAGTTTATCTAATAGTTGTAATACATCTTCCCGATGTATCGATATTTCCTTCAATTCTTCCGCACCTTTAAATACCACTTCAGTCATGGGTAACATCATACCACTTCAGTCATTGGGTCAAGCAGTGGATATTCTGGGTCCCCTTTAATAATGGTTTATGGACGTTTCCTCCAGGCTACACTAACAGCATTAACTACATCCTCCGGAAGCAAATTTCAGAGTTTGATTACACATTGAGTGAAAAATATTTTCTCTTATTAGTATTAAATTGCATGCCCCTAGTATTTCTATATTTTGATGGTGTAAACAATCAATCTATGTTTACCCATTCCACTCCATTCATTTATTTATAGACCTCAATCATATTTCCCCTCAACTGTCTCTTTTCCAAGCTGAAGAACCCTAACTTTTATAGCCCCTCTTCATAGGGGTATCCTCCATTCCCTTTACCATTTTGGTGGCTCTTCTCTGTATCTTTTCTAATAACGCTATGTCCTTTTTAAGATACTTCAAACAGAATTGCACACAATATTCAAGGTGCAGTCACACCAAGGAACGATACAGAGGCATTATAATATCTTTTGTTGTATTCTCCATACTTTTCCTTATGATACTTAGGGGGATGTTTACTAAAGTGCGGTAATCGTGATTAACGCACGTAAAGTACGTTTAACGATCGTTAGCACGTCCGAATGCGCGTTCTGACGTGCTAACGATCGTTAAACGTAGTTTACGCGCGTTAACCGCAGTTAACGATCGTAAACCTCCGTGGCGCGTTAAAACAGCGCAGAAGGTGGACAGTGGGCGGAGAGAAGGGGTCAATGGGCGGAGAGTGGGCGGGGAGAGGCTCCCCTCATACTAACGCGCTGAATTTCTGAGCTCAATTCCAACGCGAATGAAAACCTGTCGTTAAAGGCATATTAAAGGGAAGAGAAAACCATTTCCGTCAGCAATGTACAGCAAAACCGGGGAAACCAACAAAACGTGAGCAGTGTGATACATGTGCAAAGACCAAAAGTTCACATAAAACCTTAAGAATGACCACAAGAAACATTGTAAAAAGCACAATTCAGCTGGGCAACAGTGATAGCAATGGGCAACAATGAACAACACTCCCTGGAAAGCACCAAAGAAAGAAATGATGTTTGGAAGGGTCTACGCTCCGTAGACCCTTTCAAAGATCATTTCATTGTGATGGAGCTTTCCTGGGAGTGGTGTGTAATGTTGCCCAATGATATCATTGTTGCCCAGCTTGGTTATGGGTGTTTGCCCCTTTTTTTGAGGTCTGTTTTGAGGTTTATGTGCACCTTTGTCTCCATACAAGGTAAATGAGCCAACAGTAAACCTGTGCAGAGCAGGGTTTCTGACTCGTCAGGCCGCTTTAACTAACTCCAGGGACTGCATCATTTCTGTGGCCACAGTGTGGTGCAACAGACACAGCCAGTGCCTGTAAGACCAGAGGGTCACAGGTTCAAATCCCAGCTGGGGCTCCTGCCAACCCAGTCCCCATATTTTTACCCATCACTAAACAGTGATAGTAAAGACACCCCTTTATTGCAGAGAACATACGCATGGTTAATACGCCTATATTATACCACACCAAACACAGACATCAGAAACAGGCGCATTACCCAGAGCAGAGTCTCGCAATTGCAGTCCTGGAGGGTCCCACACCATTCAGGTTCCATGCTGCCTCTAATAAAGATGCCTGTGCTGCATATCTATGCACCACCCCCATGGTATGCAGATGTAGCTCATGCATATTTATGAGGGACAGCATGAAAACCCGAACAGGTTTGGAACATCAGGACTGGAGTTGGGGAACTCTGCCGTAAAGCAGCAGCCAACAGGGCCAGACACACCCACAGGCCCCATTGGCCAATGCCTCCTGGAGAAGCAGGACATTGGGCCCTGCCTGTATCTCCCAATACTAGCAGTTGCATACCTTAGCAATGCCACCCTACACCTGGGTATATGGTACACAGCTATAAAACGTTTCCTGTGATAACTGGCAGATATCAATTCCTACATTAAGCACAGTTTGCTCAGTGAGCTCCACCATAACAATCATTCTGCTGTCTGTGGTGTGTGCTGCAGGTCTGGTCTCTGACAGTGCGTACCACCATAGGGAGTGACCCCCAACAGTCTTGCGTACAATATCCATGCCTTAACTGTGCCCAGGACCGGTGTGGTGGGTATGGCTGCTGAACACCTCTATAGTTGCACAATGCTGGCATAGGTGTGGGGGTGTCTGTCTGTCTACCCAGTGTGTGGTGGCTGCAAACACCTTCCACAGCCCACACTGCCAGCAATGTTGCCAGTATTGAGCTGCCAATGTGCATAATGAGGAGCAAGGTACCATGGGTATAGGCCGGACAGGGTGGCCTGGCCAGGGTGCATCTGCACAGGGCATAGGGCAGTGACAGGCACATTTTAGTGCCCGGCCACCACCTACACAGACAGGGTGACCTCAGTATGTCCTGCTTAGAGTTCACTCTCACCCTGACTGTGCAGTGACCACAGCATGGCTAGGCACCCCCATAGTGCTATATAGTATTTCTCTCATGTGATAGATATGGGTTTCCTTTTGGGGCCCAGTCACTGATTTATCTGCTTGCTGTGTATGCTGACATCCCAGTTCTGGGTGCATGCATATCCACTGGGCACATGCATTATGGACTAACTAGCAGACTGTTTGCAGCTGGTATGTGTCTTGATGGAATGGCTTGCAGGGTGCAGTGGCTGATGGCTTGCTGCAGGCGTATATCAGATAGTGGTGGGGTGCAGCTTACCATATCCAGGCCTGATGTCTGTCTGTGTACAGAACTGCGGTGCCTGCCCTGTGGGCTGTCTGTTCCCCACCAGAACTGGGGTTGATGTTCCTCTCTACTGCCACCTTTGCAGGGAGGTAGAAGGTGGATCTATTGTTAGGAGACCCTGTTTGCCACCCTTGGCACTTGGGGGGGGGGGGTACATGGGGGCTACACCTGACTGCAAGGTGTTTGTGCAGAAACTACCTATCTCGCACATTAACACTGCTTTGGACCTGCGCCATGGCCTCTTTCAGCCATGGATGGTGCTGTGGACCTGGTGCTGGGTGCCTCACTTGCACCCTCAGGGTGAGCACAGTACCAGCACAATGTGACGGTGTGTAGCTACTCTGTGCCAGTACAACACACGGTCAGTACCCCCTACCAGGCCGAGGTGCTGTGGGGGTGCACATGGTCACTTCCCCCTACCAGGCCGAGGTGCTGTGGGGGTGCATTCCCCATGGTGTGTATCTGTGGACAGCTGATTTGCATGTGCAGTGCATCATGGGTGTGACTGGCACGATCCAACCCTGGGAAGATCCAGCGCCTGCTCTCAGGCTCTGATAAACCATAGGCCATCACACGTACATCTGTTAGCATAGTGCATAAGTGCAAGACACCCTAAATTGTCTGTACTATAAGGTGCCCAAGCTGGTAAAAACACACGTACCCATGCACGATTGTACGCACGTACCAACGCATGGGGCTACGCCCATAACAACGCATGCAGCCACGCACGTACCAACGTACATGGCTATGCGCACTGCGAGAGTGTGTTTCACTAACAACTACTGAACGTAAAGAAAAACATGCCTCCTCATTCCCTATGTAATGTACAGGGTGCTGCCTGGGACAGCATTCTGCGTTAGGCACACTGGGGACTCGAACCCGGGCTGCTTGTAACAGCGATGAGTACACTAACCATTGTGCTACAGCTCTGTTTCAATGATTTGTGTCTGTACGCCTTCATATGCTTAACGCGCCACGGCGCCCTGTAACGCTCGTTAGTTTTTGGAACGCGCGTTAGTCGTTACGATGTCCCGCCCATGTACTTTTTTGGCTTTCCTTTCACTAACGCGGCTCCTAACGCGATTTGCACTAACGCAGTTTAGTAAACATACCCCTTAGCATTCTATTTGCTCTCTTGGCCGCTAATGCACACTGGGCACAGGGTGCATGTTATCCATGATGATGCCTAAATCTTTTTCCTGGGTGGTGGTTCCTTATGTGCATCGTGTAACCATAGTTTGGGTTTTTCTTTCCTAGGTGCATAACTTTGCACTTGTCCACATTAAATTTCATCTGCCATTTGGATGCCCAGTCTTCCAATTTATCAAGATCCTCTTATAATTTTTCACAATCCTCATGGATTTTAACAATATTGAATAGTTTTGTGTCATCTGCAAATTTGATAACCTCACTCATTATTCCCATTTCCAGGTCATTTATGAATATGTTAAAAAGCAGCGGACTAAGCACAGATCCCTGGGGTACCCCACTATTCACCTTTCTCCATTGGGAAAATTGGCCATTTAGCCCTACCCTCTGCTTTCTATCTTTTAACCAGTTCCTGATCCACAACTTTTTAATTTTGCCAAAAGTCTCTCATGAGGTACCTTGTCAAAGGCTTTCTGAAAGTCCAGATACACTGTATCAACTGACTCACCTTTGTCTATCTGTTTATTCACACCTTCAAAAAAACATAAGATTAGTAAGACTAGATCTTCCTTGGCTAAAGCCATATTGGCTGTCTCCCATTAAGCCACGACTATCTACATGTGCAGTAATTTTCTTCTTTATGATGGTTTCTACCATTTTTCCTGGTACTGACGTCAGGCTCACCGGTCTGTAGTTTCCAGGATCACCCCTGGAACCCTTTTTAAAAATTGGCATTGCATTGGTCATCCTCCAATCTTCAGGTATTACAGATGATTTTAATTATAGTTCAGAGATTACTAACAGCAGTTCTTCAGTCTCATATTTCAGTTCTATCAACATCCTTGGATGTGTATCAACCAGTCCAGGTGATTTCATACTCTTCTGTTTATCAAATAGTTGTAATACATCTTCCCGGTGTATCAATATTTCTTTTAATTCTTCTGCAGCATCACCTTTAAATACTGTTTCAGTCATGGGTAACATCCCTACGTCTTCCTCAGTAAAGACCCAAGCAAAGAATTCATCCAGTTTCTCAGCTATGGCCTTGTCCCCTTTTAGTGCCCCTTTTACCTATCATCTAATGGACCAATTGACTCTCTCATAGGTTTTTTGCTAAGAATGTACTTGAAAAAGTCTTTATTATGTATTTTTGCTTCCGCAGCAAGCTTTTTCTCAAATTCTCACTTTGCCTGCCTTATCAATGCCTTGCATCTAACTTGCCAGTGCTTGTGTTGTTTCCAGATTTTGTCATTTGGCTCCTTTTTCTATTTCCTGAAAGATGCTTTTTTGGCAACAACAGCCTCTCTGATCTCATGCTGGCAGTTTTTTTAGACTTCCTTCCACGTTTCTTAAAGTGTGGAATACAGCTGCTCTGGGCTCCAAGATAGTATTTTTAAACAACACCCATGTTTGTTATAAATCTTTAACCTTTGCAACTGTTCCTTTTAGACAGCACCCATGCTTGATATACATCTTTAACCTTTGCATCAGCACCTTTTATTTTTTTTCTTAACTATTTTCCTCATTTTATCATAGTCTCCCTTTTGAAAGTTAAAATGTAGTACTGTGGATTTATTTGCCATCCCTCCTCCATTTATTAAATCAAATGTGATCATGCTATTATCACTATTGCCAAGTGGTCCCAACACCTTTATCTATCTCTTGCACCAGATATTCCACTAAGGACTAGGTCCAAAATGGCTTCCCCTCTGGTCAGTTCATGAACCAGCTTCTCCAAGAAGCAGTCATTTATTTCATCTAGAAACTTTATCTCCCTAGCATGAGAAAATCAGAGCAAAATATCCTATCCCTGTCCTGCAAGAAAGCCACAATGGCGCCATGCCGCTGGGAAGTTAAATGTTAGACAATGGCAGTTAGGAGAAGATATTGCCTTTGTGATCATAATCGATTTGCAACAGGATTCTTTAAGGAGTTTCAAGGAAAAGTCCCCTCCATTACTCCCTGAAGCAGCGTCAAGCGAAAAGCTGTCAGTGTTGGAGTAAGTGATTTTGAAGCGTTAGGACTCTCAAGATTTATTTCAATGGATTCATATTTGTAGAGTTGCATAAAAGTCTCTTCTGTTCATGCTGTGAAGTCGGTTGAAATCCCACACACGGATAAACATAATAAGGGAGGATGAGGAAGAGAATGCATAGAAACATAGAAACATGACGACAGAAAAAGACCACATGGCCTATCTAGTCTGTCCTTCCATATCAATAACTACAACAGTCCCCTTTTTACCTTTAGAGATCCTCTGTGTTGGTCCCATACTTTTCTGAATTCAGTTACTGTCCTCATCTCTACCACCTCCTCTGGGAGACTATTCCACGGATCCACTACTCTTTCCGTAAAGAAATATTTCCGCATATCACTCCTGAATCTATCTCCCTTCAGCCTCATCCCATGTCCCCTCGTAGCAGAAATTGCTTTCACTCAAAAGAGGCTCTCCCCCTGTGCGTTTATGCCACGGAGGTATTTAAATATCTCTGTCATATCACCTCTATCCCGCCTTTCCTCTAACGTTTCCAAAATGAAAACAGCGGATGTGGCTTTACATTTGGTAGAGGAATTAGAAATCACTAGAAAATGGTATTAGAGAAGGTTACTTTACTGATATTTTTTTGCTGGAAGGAGAGCATATTCAATGCAACTAATGCAGATGGCAGATCCGATAACCATGCTAATTGCACCGAGTGGGATAGTCAGTGGAATACAGCAGGTTCATGCCACTGAATACCCTCCTTTAACACCGCTAGATGCCCCGATGCTAACCTTGTAGCATGGGGGGGGGGGGTGGTTCTGGGGGCAGTCAGCCACTGGCCGACTATCTTATAGTGGCTAAAGGTAGGTTGAAAAAAGGCTGGCCTAACTTTAGTCACTTTAGCTAACTGGGCCGTGGCCAAATATTGCTGCTGCCCGCTCAACTGCAGTGCTACCAGGCCAACCCTTATATTCAATGCAATGGCCAGATGTGATGCAGCATTGAATATGCGCGTTTTCGGCCCCAAGGTCTTTATAGCCTTTTATTTGGTTGTTTTTTCTAAGAAAGGTGTAACATTTTTGGAATTAAAATTAAGATTTTAATCTCATCCTTCACAATTGATTCAATTCAGGCATAAAAAAAAGCTCTCGAATTTTAGACCGAAGGTAGGCAGTGCAAGGTGAGCAGGGAAGAGGGGGTGAGGGGAAGTGAAGAAATTTGGAGGAATGGAAAAAAATTATTCAAGAATGGGAGAGTAGAGTAGGAAGAGAGTATAGGGATACAAGAGGAGGAATTGGCACGGGGAGGAGGGGGAGAGAATGTGGGGTGGGAGGAGAGATCATGGGGGATGGAGAAGGTGCGAGAGAGTGAGGACCCTCTTATAACACATCTCTCCCAACAAATCAACCGTAACACTATTCCCTTCCCCCTCCCCACACAGCAATTGAAACACCACTATACCACCCATCCTCCTATCACACACACACACACACACATACACATTCCACACTTATCCTCTACCCTGCCCACAAGCTTCTTGCTGACCCACACTCCTGACCCTCAACTCCAACCCACTTTCTGGAAGCAATTGCATGTCTCACTCAAACACACACACATGGGGCAACTGGAACACACACATGCAGACCGTGGAGTTCTAAAACATGCCTTTAAAGTGGCCATGCAATTATAGACTCATTTTAAATTTTGCACAGTATACACAGAGCTTTTAATGAATGAGTAAGAACAGGTAGAAAGAAAGACAGAGTTCAATCCTCTTTTGGACAAAGAACTAACGGTAGTGCTACGAGCGTACTGCTGGGTGATCACAGCTGCCATTTTGCACCCAGTGCTGGCCCAGATAGGGGCAAGGGGAGTCACTCTCATCCAGGTTCTATCAGATCACTACTGGGGTCCTAAGAGAAGATAGATGCTTCAGATTGCAGTCTGGTGGGGGTATCTTAAGGTGGGGAGAGGCACTTGACCTGTGGCTTTGGGGGGCATTAGAATTTGTGAGGGGAAGGGGTGAGGAAATTGGGAGGCCCTGACTCCTTCATAGTACCAGGGGGTGAGGACCCCTGGACCACCAGTGACCTTCTTTAACACCTTGGTCTTTTAAGATCACAGTCTGGAACAGGGGGGCTGCATGTTAGCAGTCCAGTGTCCAGGCTAGGAAAAATAACTTCAGCTTTCATGACCATCTAACAGCTGAATGTGCTCCAAGGAGACTTGCCTTCCAGAAAATAATTTAAAATTGGTATATTTTTATTTATTTATTTAAAAGGATTTATATACCGCTTTGTCCTGAAATCAAAGCGGTTTACACTTCAAACAATCAATGATCAGTGTCAGTAGGGGTAGGCATGCAGTGTTAACATGTGTGGGTATTTGTGTGAGTGACGGGGATGATTTCATGGTGTGCTATTTACAGGATAAACTATGTACAAGGGGTTATATACAGGGAGGGTAACATCATGTTTTAACAACTTAAACAGACTTGTAACTTCATACTCATTTTACAAGGAACATTCAATTGTAAATTGAAACATTGCATTTCAAAGTCCTAAACTGTCTTGTAATTTCCTTCAGTACGATTGGGATTGGTGGTCTTCATTATAATGTTCAATGAATAAGGTGGTCTTGACTAACTTCAATATATGGTATTGAATTTGAAAAGAGCAATGATTCCTTGGTCATGCAATCATGTAAAGACTATGGGAAAAAAAAACCTAGTATTAGTAAAAGGGAGTGAAAGTTACCAATTTAGGGCAAATAAAACTTCTAGTTTACTCGATAGTATAGCTTTTCACCTGGTCTGATATATGGTCCTAATATCGCCGCTAACCAGATAGCAATTCTAGTCACTGGTGAAAATGGACATTCACCACCAAATGCTGGATAAGCTCTGGCACTGAACATCCAATAGCAGCAGCCAGCCTCTTTAAAAATGGTGATGGACGCAACTGAATATCGTCCTGTGAATATTCTACACTGGTATCTGGAGAGTGACCAGCTCTGAATGTCCGGAATCAGAGGTCACTGGTGCTGCTATCCAGATAGCAATGATATTGACTCCACTATCTGGATGAGCTAAGCAGATAAATTTGGGATAGTCTTTATCCCAACTTTACAGGCACAGGGAGGGTCTTATAAAATACCCCAGGGTGCATGCACATTAAAGAATGTGCAGGCAGCCTAATGTCCTAATGGCGGAATAAGCATAAGCATTCCTGGCATTGGGAGTTGGGGCAGATGCATGTGAAACCAGCGCAGGTTTCTGAGCAGGTGCAGCA
Organism: Ichthyophis bannanicus; assembly: GCA_033557465.1. Lineage (NCBI taxonomy): Eukaryota > Metazoa > Chordata > Amphibia > Gymnophiona > Ichthyophiidae > Ichthyophis > Ichthyophis bannanicus. The sequence continues at coordinate 1,787,007,908 of CM066031.1, read as the reverse complement.
GCTTTTGGAGCAGTTATTCCATGAAGGCAGATATGGATATAAATGGGTGTTATTTATGTGCTTTCCTGACACACAGCCTAAGCACTCTGCTCTAAAATTACCCACATTATAAACTATTAATATTTACAGCCTTGTCGCCTTCTGATCACCCATCCTTCACTCACATGCCCCCCCCCCCCAAGCCTGTCATTGGAACACTTTTTTGATTCACTTATATATTCTGGAATTTTGTCAATTGTTGCTCATACTGTCCTGACCTGAAGAGGAAGGCTTGAACCTTCGAAAGCTAGTCCAAAAATGTATTTAGTCCAATAAAAAGGAATCACTTTATTTTTCTTTTTTGTTTCTCCTTCTATCTACTTATTTATTTTATTTATTTATTTAACACTTTTTATATACCGTCTTTCTGCAAACCAAGACGGTTTACCTAGAACTATTCATGGCAGTATGTTTCAACTGTTTACAATGGAACAAAGTAACAGGGATACATAGGTGAAACTATGAAACTATTTACAATGATCAACTATTTACATAGGTACATACAGGAATATCACATGGTTGCATGATAGAATTTGAGAGGGCAGGGGTGAGGAGGTGGAGGCAAAAGGCTAAGTACTAAGGTGGTAGGCTAAGTACTAAGGTGGTAGGTAATAGTATGAAGGATTTTCTACACATAAACCTTGTTCTAAGGCACATACTTTTCATGTGGGGGAGGAGTTTAGATGGAATGTGGGTGGAGTCACAAAGTCCACATGTAGATTCTATAATACTCACTTAGGTGCATACTATAGCTCCATGATTTTACACCACCTTCTAAGATGGCATAAATGTACAGTCATATGTGTCTTTATAAAATAGCCTCAAAATAGGTACCTACTTGGCCTCTCAACCTAGGCGGCCTGTCATTGAATTATCTTCGAAATGCAAAAACGCATAAAATAAGTTTTCATAATCTGCAGAGAACTAAGAGAAAGCCAATCTAGTTGCTATTTCCAAAAAGCCTAACTCATTCGAACTGAATGAGATGCAGCAATGACTTTTGACGGCCAGTTTCCCAGAAGCATGATTGCATTGATTAAGAATGGGCACTGAAACAGTGAAAGCGTCGGCAGGGATTTCCCTTCTGTTTTAAGAAGCAGCCATATGACACGCTAATTGGCGTTACAGTGCCACAAAGTTAATAACTAATTTAGTAGCAGAAAGAAACCACTATTAATGAGTCAAATCTTAAATTCAGTGCTCTGGAAATCTAAATATACATCAGAGCTGAAACTTAAAAACACCACATGACGTTCAAAAAACAGCAAATCAGACTTCCTTTGTATTCTTAACTTTGCAACCCACTAGTAGTGTTCATAATGAAATTCACCAGAAGAAGGGAAATATTCTGAGCAGATAATGTAGGGAAATGAGGGAAAGTCTAAAGAAGACGGGGAGAGAAGTAGAAACTTGAATAAAGGGGCGATGGAGAGAATGAAAGGAAGGGAGAGATTTCGGAAAACAAATGAAAGGGGTCAAGAAGAGATCTAGAAGGAAGGATGAAAGATTAAAGGAAAGGTGGGCAGGAGAGACTGAAGGAGGATGGGAAAGATAGACTGGAGAAAGAAGGAAGTTAATTAGAGATGCAACAGCTTTAGAAATGATAGAAACCGAATATGAAAGGAGGTGATGTAAGAAAAATGAGAGAAAGAAAATGTGTAAAGAAATTAAAAGAAATGAAATGGAAAAGAAAATAGAAATGAGAGGGGGAAGTAAAGACTGATATTTTAATGTAGGGTAACACTAACTAATCTGTAATATTTGATACCACAGGTTACTGAAATCCTGTGATAATACTATAAAGGCTGGGGTATTTGTGGAGTGTGGGGTGAGGGGGAGGAATCCCTCTTCTTTACCTTCAAAAAACACATATAACCTACCAATCACTATAGATCTTGGCAGCTAACATAGCACGCATGAAATAATAAATAATTACATCACTTAGACATACAGTTAACATAAAAACTAAAAAAAATATTCAAATAAATCATTGCTTAAAACTCATCTTTCCAGCAAAAACCTCTACAAAATAATATGCTTTTTCTGCTTTCCTAAAGACCAGATGATCACTTAATAGCCTAATATCAACCAGTAATTGATTTCATGTACTAGGACCTGCGATGGAAACAATCCTATTTTGTAATCTCATACCTTGTATATATTGCCTCGCTGGGATCGACAAATCCTGGGTCTGAGACCTCAACATACATTTCAGTTGACAAAATTTCACCCAACAACTAACAGAAGAGAAATATCAAGTTATATAACTTTGAATAACATCATCAGTATCTTAAATGAATACACCATTCAATGAGTATCCCGTGAAGCATATACAGTACTGGCGAAACATGTTCTCTAAGTTTTGAACCTGGTGGTTGAGGCGTCCATTCCTATCCCTGCTGTTGAGCATGAATAAGGAGCTAAAATGTGCTTGCTTCATGGTGGCAACTCTACTATGGGGAAAAGCACAAGGTGCTGCCATCTTCGCTGTCAATGGTGGAATTTGCTTCCGAGACTATCTTCGCTCAGAACACACTAGAGCTAGATTTAAAACATCTTGAAACCTGGTTCTTTGAGCAGTCTTTCCCATCTGCTAGGTGCAACCACTGAGACACTGTGGAGGTCATTCTGTGCCACGAATAGTGGGGATGTATGTCCTGCCTGGATGTTCATCCCCGCTGTTCATCCCCCTGTTGCTCCCAGTGCAAAGGCTCCAAGGAGCCCCACGCAAACCTTATTCCACTGGGTGGGTTTGCAGGGCCGGCTTCAGAGGCAGCTTAGGAGGCCCGAGGCTCCGGCTCACCTCTGCACAGCACTGGAATGAAGAGCAGTATGTTCCTTCACTCCAGCTGTGCTCACATGAAGCCCGCAGAGTGCCAGGAAATAGGAAATGCCCTTTAACCTTTCCTGGCACTCAGCGCACTTCACCAGAACACAGCAAGAGTGAAGGAACATACTGTTCTTCACTCCAGTGGTGTGCAGAGGTGAGCCGGCCTCCCTGGTTCCCTCTCAAGCTGCTCAGACAGGCATGGGGCTCTTCTGGGGGGGGGGGGGGGTGGAGGCTAGGATAGGACTGGAAATAGGCTGATGGGGGAATAGGATTACAAATGGGCTCATGGGGGGGGGCTGGGACTGGAAATGGGCTGAGGGAGGCTGGGATAGGACTGGAAATGGCTGGTGGGTGGCAAGGATTTGAAATGGGCTAATGGGGGAAGTTTGGACTGGAAATGGCTGATGGGGGGCTAGGATTGGAAATGGGATGATGGAGAGAGCTTGGACTGGAATGGTCTGATGGGGAGCTTGTATAGGACAAAATGGCTGATGGGGGTGCTAGGATTGGAAATGGGCTTATGGGGGGGGGCTTGGACTGGAAATGGGCTGATGGGGGGTAGGGATAGGACTGGAAATGGGCTGATGGCGAGGGCTTGGACCAGAAATGGGCTGATGCGGGGGGGGGGGAGAATGGGACTAGAAGGGAGCGGATGCTGCGTGGGGCTGGAACTAGAAGGGAGCTGATGTTGGGGGAGGACTAGAAGGGGCTGGGGCTGGGGAAGTGAGGATGGAGAGGGGAAAAGATATTTTGTGTAAGAGAGAAGAAGAATCTACGATTGGCCAGGTATTGGGAGAGTGAGTGGGGATTGAGGATGGAAGGGTGAAATTTGAGTGGATGAAAAAGGAATAAAGAAAGAAATGGGGGAAAGAAGAATAGGGGAAAGATCAATATGTTAAAGCAGATGTAGAGAGAGAATGGAGAAAAATTAGAAGAGAGCAGAAAGGATAAATGGACAACAGACAATGGAGAGTTAGCAGAAGACACGAAGAAACCAGAAAAAAGTGACTGGAGCAATTGCAACTAAAAAATAAAATGCCCAAACAACCAAAGAAAAATACTTTTTTATTTTTAATTTATTAACTGGAATATGTCAGCTCTGGGAAATGTGCATCACTAACGTCTTTGTGTTTTTGTTTAGTACAAGAGGAAATTAATTTATAGTTTTATTTCTCCAGTGTTGTTATATGTTCCACCTTTGGCCTCTGGGGTTTCCAGTTTAATTATTGTCTTCCTATTTCTAAATTGTGATCCCTTGTTCTTTGTTTAGTGATGGCCTATGTTCTGCATGTGCAACCGAGCTGAGGTACTCGTATTCTGTTCATGTAGTTTCTAATTGACAGTGCCACTTGTTCTCTTTCCCCAGTAGGAGATGTATTGGTATGCTCTGAAATATACTGGGTTAATGTTTGCAGTGTTGCCTTTTGGTAGGGTTTGGTGCTTTGTGAGTCCTGGTAGTGCTGTTATGATATGGTGGGTTTGCTATGGGTTCTAATTGGGCAGTGTTTATAGTACTTCCTAATGTTCCTGGCAGTTGACACTGAAGTATAGTAATGTAGAAATCTGGTAGTCTTTCCTTATCCAGAAACTCATTAAGAGGCATGTTTACTAAAAGTCAGCGCACATTAACATTATGCAAATATGTATGCAAATGAAACCCCCTTATGCAAATTAGGCCCATCAGTAAGTCTTCGCACATAGCCCCGCACCCCCCTTGGGTCACCCCTGGAGCACTGGCTCAGTAAGAAACAGACAAGGGTTTGAATCCCACTTGTTCTCTTTGTGGCTATGGGAGACTCACTTCAATACACTGCCAGAAATAGTCTCCAAAACTGTAATCCTCCCCGTCCCGGTCTTTACTGCATGATAACACCCTTGCCGCTGCTATTAACACTTGATAACTGGTGCGTTCTTAATGCTCTTTAGGTAACATACCCCTTAATCTATGCAGTTATGGGATTTAGCATGCACATGACATAGTCAGAGTGCATGATGTACCAAGCAGTGCTATTTAATGCATGAGCCGGTGGATTCTCTATGTAAGTCTATTTATGTTCCCAGGAACACCTACACAGCAATCACGTAAAGGTAGTCGCACATTTTCCATGCACATACTTCTTACTCATATGCAGTTGCATAATTTTATATAAGCCCTTTCCACCTTTCTGTGCTACTTATATGTGTATATTTCTGGCACACATAGTTTGGAAGGAGACACGCAGTATCAATACAAGCACAAATAAATCGTCCACCGGCATTTACACACACCAGCTAACTGTGAATTGTGATTTATGCTTTTGAAGACTGACTGAGGAAAATTTTAAGCTAAATCACAAAGCCAAGAATTACAGTTTTGGAGCTTGGCTCCTTAATTGGTTCCTCTTGGATATTCAGTTTTAGCAAATCCAGCACTGATGCAAATACTTGGTGACATTTACATGCATATGTTCTAAAATCAGCTACTTAACACTATATCATTTCTACTGTATAGTGCTACAAGGCATATGCAGGGCTGCACATACAGATGTAAAGAGGCAGTCTCTGCTCATCAGATCTTACAATCTAATCAAGATGAACAACATCACAAAACTGGGGGCTAGAGTATGGTAAGATACACACAAGTCCTAAACAAGAGAGTGAGGGGCATCTGGCTCCAAAAGCATCCTTGAAGAGGTGGGGTTTTAGCTTAGATTTGGAATAGGGCTAGAGAAGGAGCCTCACGTACTGACTCAAGTAGTTTGTTCCAGGCATATGGAGCAGCAAGGTAGAATGAATGAAGTCTGGAGTTCTCCAGGCATATGGAGCAGCAAGGTAGAATGAATGAAGTCTGTCTGGAGAGAAAGGCACAGATACTGTAAAAGGGATCTGCCAGAGGAGCGGAGTTCCCGAGGAGGGCTGTAGAGTGAGAAGAAAGGTAGCGATGAGCTGCAAAATGAAGGCACTTATAGGTCAATAGGAGAAGTTTGAATTGGATGTGTAAATGGATAGTGAATCAATGCAGTGACTTGAGAAGAGGGGTTACATGAGCATAGCGACACTGGCGGAAGATTAGCCATGCAGCTGAGTTTTGTACAGATTGAAGGGGAGAGAGATGATTCAGAGGGAGACTAACAAGGAGCAGATTACAATAGTCCAGATGGGAGGTGACTACAGAGTGGGTAAAGGTCTTAGTAGTGTGTTCAAAAAGGAAGGGACGAATTTTGCTGATATGACATAGAAAGAAGTGATAGGTGCAGGGAAAGAGAGAGTAGAGTCAAAGATGACCCCAAGGTTGCTAACTGAGGAAACAGGGAGGAGTATAGTGTTATCCACAGAAACAAAGAAGGAAGGAAGGGGGAAGGTGGGTTTAGAGAGAAAGATAAGGAGCTTAGTTTTGGCCATGTTCAATTTTAGATGGTGGAGAAACATCCAGGCAGCAATGTCGGATAAGCAGGCAGAGAAATGGGCCTGGATTCTAAGTGCCGAGAGGTAGGTCTGAGAGTCTTACACATGTAAGTGATGCTACTTCCATGTTCAAAGCTCTGCTGCTCCTTTGGAAATATGTTTCTTTGCCAGATCCATTTTGGCTGCATGTGCTGCAAAATACTTGATTTTTCCCCATGTCCTTAGGAATATTTTATAAAAAGCTCCCTCTTCAGTGAGCCTTTTGTAAAATACATCTCAGATTGTGGACATCCTGATTTGGGCATCCCTTTTCCTACTTAGATGACCTATGCAAAATCTGGCTTTTGTTTGTTTTTGCAAGAGTATACTTTGCTTTTCTATCAGAATTCCTTCAATTGGAAAAAAATAATAAAACTGGGATCATTTCATTGGCAAACAATGAGACATCTTCACTAGAAGACTTTGCTAAATCTCTTTCACAAGGTCAATAGCAAAAGCAAGAGAATAAAGAGTTGCTCCAGAATATTTGCTGATTCAACAGCTCCCATGCTTCAACCACTAGACAGCTGCTCAGACCTTGTCTCTTTCCTCAAAGACAAAGGCAGTGTGTTTTTCAATGTCAAAGCTTAAGAAAAATGAAAGCAACATGTATTTAAGTACATTCACGTGATATACTACAGTGATACTATCTGTTATTTCTGAAGGTATATTATATAGCATCCCATCTTACCAATAGCAGTATATAATAATGGAGGATTTATGATTTTGGCATACAAGCTTGACCTGTGGCTGTTGAATAAGCAGATATTCTGGAACAATTCTTAATTTTCTGGCTTTTTCTCCAAAGACTGCATTTCCTTGAGTTGTAAGCAAGAGGATGGACAACTCTTATGGGCCCTTTTACTAAAGGGAGCTATGGTGTTGCACCCAACATGGCAAAAGCTCTGAAATGATGGCGTGTTAAGCACAATACCTCTGCGCTAACTGCACAGAATACACCACACCCACTCGCTGCTCCACCACGGTCACGCATGACCCTAACACGAGTTAGACAGTGCAGGAATCGCCCCACCCTAACTGTCATGACCCTGCGCTGGCTGTCAACACATGACCCAATGCACATTCAGCACATTCCAGAACATGGGCTGTCAACTAATGCCCTTCAGTAAAAGACCCCCTTAGGGAGAAATTTTATTACAAGACACAGAAAAATGTAAAAAAGGCATCTATTTTATGCTTATTTTATAAAGGCAATATAGGCGCCTATATGTCTTTTTAGGATAAGCGCCCAGAACCAGCACTTATAGCACACAAATTCACACGTGTAGCTTTATGCCTGCTCCCAGGTAAACGTGTGCATTTGCATTTTACACGTATGTGTGTCCATCACAATTCCACCCTGCTCTGCCCAAACTACATCCACTAGACAGCACATCTAGAAGTATGTGCTTCCCTGTCTGCCCACATACTTATGTATATAGCCACACTATTTTAGAAAAGCCCTGTTCTGTGTGAAAAACCAGCTTTAGATGCAGCAAACCTATTATAAAGTCATCTCCTTAGAATGATTGATCTACACCGTAGCTGAATCCTATGCATTGTAGTCATAACATATAAGTGCAAGCATTTTCAGGAAGATAACAAAAGGAAGAGCATTAGCAGTAAATTTGGGAGACTGAGATCATATTAGAAGTGAGGTTCACGACTGTCATGGGATGCGCAAAATTAACACAAACCAACACCCTTGACCTTACTTTCATGAATAAACTAATTTTTCAGTGTAAATTACTGTTTCATACACTTCACTAAGGCACAAAACGACCTCAGGATGGTCTTACCCCGATATGTGGCGAACTAGTCACCATAGGGTTTAAGAGCAGACACTCACATCATGGGTCACTGCCTCTATACATTTTCAATCCAAGCCTCAATCTAACAAAATTAACAATATATAACACAACCTTACCACCTACCAACAAAACATTTATTGAGATTCCTAAAAATTATAAAAAGTGTCTGCGTTACAGCATAGAACTGGATCATGTAAATTCTTCAATTATTTTCCTAAAAGAGAAAAGAAAAATATTTTCTCTTTAAACAGCAGAATACATTCCTTTTTTAATAGAAATGTATTCACTTATCTGAATGTTTTCAGACATCCGGCTCATGTCGGCAAGCAGACATCATACAACAGTCTTGTCCAAACGCCAAATCGCATAGAAGGTGTACCCTATGTGACTAGTTCGCCACATGTCGGGGTAAGACCATCCTGAGGTCGTTTTGTGCCTTATTGAAGTGTATGAAACAGTAATTTATATTGAAAAATTAGTTTATTCATGAAAGTAAGGTCAAGGGTGTTGGTTTGTGTTGGATTTAGTTTAACCCTTGTGCAGTTCGTTGTATTAATGCGCAAAATTAACCCATTTGGAGAAACTGCCTCGGAAGACTCTGTAAACATTACATCATCACTGTGCCGGAAAAGCACTGGGATCATGACCCTATAAGAATTACAGAGAACGAAGAGGTTATGATCACCTGGGATACTCCCATTCTGACCAATAAAAAGCTGGATGCAAGGAAGTTGGACATAGTGGTAAAGGAGAAGAACACCAGAACAACATTGATTATAAAGGTTTCAGTCTCAAGTGACTATTCTGTAAATTGCATTGAGAGGGAGAAAATCTTTAAGTACCAAGAAATGCAGTCAGAGACCAAGAAAATGTGGCAGAAAGATATAGAGCTATTTCCCAACGTGTTGGGTGCCAAAGGCTTGATTAAGAAGAATTTCCAAGCACACCTTGATAAATCACTCATACATGTTACATCTATGAACTCCAGAAGGAGGCTTTGGCACAATGCAGGTACTACACTGAGTATTAACAGTAAATCTGACAGACTGAGATCATACTCCACATGTCACAGTATGTGCAAAACTAACCCATTTGGAGAAACTGCTCCAGAAGAACTTTAGGGTGATCATTTAGAAACCTAGAGGTTGATATTCAAAAGATGTGTCTATATAATCTTGGGAGGCACTCAGACATATCTTTGACATTTAAAATGTCCCCTCCCTCCCCCCCCCCCCTCCCAATCTTCTGCTGGATGGTTAAGTTCTGAATGACGAGACAGGACAAAGAGAGGAAGAGTTTGAGGTGGTTCAGTGGTACAATTATATGTCTACTACTATTACTAATCATTTGTGTAGCGCTACAAGCCGTACACAATGTTGCACATAAAGATGTAAGACACAGTCCCTGCTCATGGAGAAATTGGATCTTACCTGCTATTATCTTTCCTTGAGTCCCTCCAGTCCAGTCCATACACACGGGCCATGCACACCCACCAGCAGATGGAAACCAAGAATGACTGACACAATCCCCTCTGAAATCACAACACAAAAGGTCCTGTGCAGCCTCGCTCTCACCAGCATTTCTGTAACAAGACAGATTTGGACATTACAAATGATTAAGCAGTGAACCTATACATACCAACACCTCCAAGCATACTCACCAAAGAGTCTGCCCTGCTCGAGTGAGCTATAGGAAAAGGGAGACATAACTGCCACTACCTAGAGGACAAGCCAAAAGCCCTACTGCTGCCCAGTTATAATTTAGTCAGACAGTATAGTCTAGCCAAACTTTACTGGATAAATCTAGTCACTCTGGAGAGCTGTTCTAAAGTTATCCAGATAACCCTAACTGGTTATATATAATGGCAGATTTGTCTGGATAAGTCCTGATGAACATATGGTTAAAGTTATTTGCATAACTCTATTAAAATTGTATAAAATTACACAGGTACACTACCAAAAAACTGTCTCCAGTTTTGCAACTGATTCCTATAGATTTTGGGGTGCTGAATCCAGGAAAAATAGCCAAAATGTTCCATCACTTCACATTTTCTTGCAAAATTAGATTTCTTACCCATATGAGGAATGTTCACATAATTTCTTTTTAGCCGACTGCAGTTTATTTTCTTGGCCCAAAATAGAGGTTGTAATGGTTAACTAACTAGAAACACTCCCTCATGATATTTTAGAGTGTTTTGTATTCATTTTATACATTAACAGGACAATTGGGAGGCGGGGGGCTAAATCCAGTACTCGCACTGGCGCATGGTCTTTCCTGTTCGCCTCGCCTCGTTCGCTCGCTCAAACACGGTGGTTGCGACATGAACGTTCCTGTCAAATTTCAGTTTCTTGCAAGTTCATTATTACCTTTTGTTTGCTCAGTCGTAATCCAGCTTTATTCCGAAGTGGTTCACTACAGTTGTAGTTTGCAGTGCTGTGTATTTGTGATGGCTCACAGAGCCAGAGGTTGCGTCAACTCTCCGGACAGTTTTTGTTTTATTTGTGGGGAATATACCGTGAAAAAGCGGCAGAGGAACATTTCTGCATTTATTAAAAAAGTATATTTCGCCTATTTCGGTTTGAAGTTAGGTGATCAAGACAAACCGTGGGCTCCTCACAAAGTGTGCAAGACATGTGAGGAAGATCTACGCTTATGGATGAAAGGTAAAAAACAAGCATTTCGTTTCGGAATACCTATGATGTGGCGTGAACAAAGAGACCACAGCAGTGACTGCTATTTTTGCTCTTGCATTGTGAAGGGATACAACTTAAAAAATAAGAACGTAATAAGTTACCCCAACTTTCCCTCAGCAATTAGGCCTATGCCTCATAGCAATGAAGTACCTGTGCCTGAACCACCAAAATCTTTGGATCATATTTGTGTGGACGGTTCTGATCATGATGAGACTCATCAGATGGCTTTTCCCGATGAGTCCAGTACTTCCGAGTTTGAAACTGAACCAGATCCGAAACCTGAACTTTTCTCTCAAGCTGAATTGAATGATTTAGTCCGGGATTTAGGACTCCCAAAAGATGCTGCCCAACTGCTAGGTTCTCGGCTTAAACAGAAAAATCTATTGTCACCAGGAACAACTTTTTATTGGTACCGCAACCGCGAGACACAATTTTTGAAGTATTTCAGCAAAGAGGAAGATTTGGTATTTTGCAATGATATATACGGAGTGATGGAAAAGTTTAAACTCAAGTATGATCCTGCTGAATGGCGGCTGTTCATTGATTCATCAAAAGACAGCATAAAAGGTGTTCTTCTTCATAATGGCAACACATTCGCTTCAGTTCCTATTGCTCACTCTGTTATTCTCCAAGAAAAATACGAGAATTTGGCCCTGATTCTTCAGAAGATTCGTTATGATGAGCATAAGTGGATGATTTGTGGAGACTTTAAAATTCTATCCATGCTATTAGGGCAGCAATCCGGTTTCACCAAATATCCCTGCTTCCTTTGCTTGTGGGATAGCCGGGCCCACGACCTACACTGGGGAAAAAAGACTGGCCAATTCGGGAGTATTTGAGACCCGGTGAGAAAAATGTTCTTCATGAGAGCTTGGTACCTCGTGATAAAATTGTATTACCACCTCTCCACATTAAGTTGGGTCTCATTAAGCAATTCATCAAGTCCCTTCCAAAAGATGGTGAGTGCTTTCGGTACCTTTGCTCAAAGTTCCCCCGACTTTCTGAAGCAAAGCTAAAGGAAGGAGTGTTTGTTGGCCCTGATATAAGGAAACTCATTTCAGATGGAGCATTCGCTGAAACGATGTCTGAGAAGGAAAAAGAAGCCTGGGATTCCTTCAAGGATGTTGTTCTCAAATTCTTGGGGAACAGGCGGGATGAGAACTATAAGGATATTGTTGCCAGGATGCTCAATGCCTTCAAAGAACAAGGCTGTAACATGAGCCTGAAAGTCCATTTCTTGCACTCCCATGTGAACTACTTTCCCGAAAACTTGGGGGCGTACAGTGAAGAACAAGGTGAAAGGTTTCACCAGGACATCAAGGACGCAGAGAGAAGGTACCAAGGAAGATGGAACACCACTATGATGGCTGATTTCTGCTGGTTGCTGCTGCGGGAAACCCCAGATGAAAAATACGCCAAGCAGCGCACCAAGAGAAGCATTCGGGGGAAGAAGAAACGGGCCCACCAGGAGATTGATTGACCCAAGAATGACTTTAAAATCTAAACTGTGTTGACAAATATCGTGTTTTTACTAAACTTTGAAATAAAAATTTGCTAGTTATTACCACAGTGTCGGATCTCATTTATTAGAATTTTATTTTCACACCATTGGGTGTTTGTCTTCATGTATTGCAATGGTGCGGTTTGCGTTTTCTATTCTTACATACATACCTGTACAACATTTTTTGCACATTTCTTTGATTTGCTTTGTGTCTAACCTCGCTCTTATATGCTCAATGTTTGTGCACATGTATGTGGCTGTTTTAAATGCAGACAATTTTGCTACCATCACAGTGTGTTTTGTTGACATTACTCTATTCTTATGTGCTGCCTTGTTACAATTTTCTTTATTCTTATTTGAATAACTACTAAACAATTAGTATAAAGAATTCATCCAAGAAACTTTTATCTCGATCGCACTCAATCTGAAACGTTCACTTCAAACTGCTAACCCAATGTAGCAAAAAATCTGTATGTGATGGAGCAAATTGGTTACCAGATTTGGATTCAGCGCACCAAAAAACGTAAAAATCAATCGAAACATTAGAGGCAGTTTAAAAAAAATTTTTTTTAGTGTACCTGTGTTATTTGCCTTCTCATCACCTTTTTGACTATCTGCTACCTTTTAGTGCAAATATTTATTCTGATTTATAATATCATCATATAACATTGATGGAATGCAAGATAAATACCATTAAGTTGGGATATGCACAGTGCTCTAGAGTTCTCTGCTTGTTGTGCATGTGGGAAGAAATGCATACAAAACTTAAGAAGAGGACATAACTACAACTCAGTGGTAGAAGTCTGGATCAGAGAAGATGAGTATTCTGCGTCTCCAAGGGTGACATGAATGGCAATTGCACTAAGGCTAATCAAATGCTTCCCCAAAAAGTGCATCTCAAAGATGGAAAACAGCAAGAGAGAAAATGGTATATCGCATGGAGAGAGAATTACAAGGGTAAGAGCAAAGAAGTTCAATAGCTTGTTATAAGTAAGCCAGCAAGACAATGGAACTAGAGAGAGACTACCTGTGTAGGCATCAATGAAGAGGTGAAGAACTGCAGGGGCTTGGAAGAGAAAGGCATGAATTGTACTCTTTGCAGAAGAGCACAGCAAGCATGATGAAGATCGAAGCCTGTGAAGAAAGAAAGAAAGATGTGGGAAAGTAAGACGAGCAAGGTCAGTTAGGTTTTCAGGATAATCACAATGAATATGCATGATAGAGATTTGCATGCCGATCTCTCTCATGCATATTCATTGTGGTTTTCTTGAAAACCTGACTGGCTATATATGTGCTGAGGACTGGGTTGAGATCCCCTGCATTAGATAAAGTGAAGATCATTGACATTAGATTAGTGGTGCTCAACCTGATCCACTGGGCACACTCAGGCCCCTATCTCCATTGTACACAAATGCATTTTCAAGCATACTCATCAAGGGGGATTTTATAAAGGACGTCCAAGTGAAACTGAAGACTGCCATGGCAAAACATGCAGAAAAACGTCAGGAACATCAATGTCTCTCCCTGATTCCAGGAACATAGACACCTCCAAGATGAACATGCATGCAGTCAGGTACATTGACATCCCTATTAACAACACTTGGGTCGGGGACGTCCATCTAAGACAAGCTAGCATAAGGGAATGTCCAGCAGCATAGCAAATTGAAAACATGAGCCCATTCATTCCCCATCGGTATTCATTGACATATGGTAAAATACAGGGGGTAGCAGTGTAACTCCTTCTTCACACCTTCCAGATGTTTGCCTGACAAAACAAACATATTTCAGATGCCTGTTCAGAGCAGGTTTAACTTTAGATGTGATTTGGAACATACAGGGCATTCCTGGGATCAGACGGGAATGTTCAGATTCTTAGGCGCCCTGGCCATACTTCCAGCACACCTCCATTCAGACTCGGATATCCTCGTGCTGGGGATGTCCATAGACCCGGCTTCTAAAATGGCTCCGGGGACATTTCTGTGATTTGGATATCTGCATGTGGCTAACGTGAAACCCAACATGACTGAGTTAAGCAGCAAGACCCACTGGAATAGAGGTTTAGCTCTCAAAAAGGGGAAGGGAACAATCTTGTCACTATTATAAAGGAAGAGGCAATGAATTTTATCAAGGGACCAAATATAGAAACACAGAAACATAGAAACATGACGACAGAAAAAGACCACATGGCCTATCTAGTCTGTCCTTCCATATCAACAACTACAACAGTCCCCTTTTTACCTTTAGAGATCCTCTGTGTTGGTCCCATGCTTTTTTGAATTCAGTTACTGTCCTCATCTCTACCACCTCCACTGGGAGACTATTCCACGGATCCACTACTCTTTCCGTAAAGAAATATTTCCGCATATCACTCCTGAATCTATCTCCCTGCACCCTCATCCCATGTCCCCTCGTAGCAGAACTTGCTTTCAATTGAAAGAGGCTCTCCCCCTGAACATTTATGCCATGGAGGTATTTAAACATCTCAATCATATCACCTCTATCCGACCTTTCCTCTAAGGTGTACATATTAAGATCCTTAAGTCTGTCCTCATATGCTTTATAATGAAGACAGCTAATCATTTTAGTAGCCACCCTCTGCACCGACTCCATCCTGTTCACATCCTTTTGAAGGTGCGGTCTCCAGAAGATGAAAGGATGAAAAGACCAGATTGTGAATTCAAGACCCCACGGGATATTACTGATGCAATATCCTGCAGTTAAGGAGGGGGTGAAAAAGTATAAGCTATGGAAAACGGAGCAAAGTACTTCCAGTTCTGTGTCATTGATGAGACTTTCAGGAGACGACAGGAGAAACATCGGCCCCCTTTTACTAAAGGTTTTAACACGCATTAGTGATGTTAACACATGTTAAGTGCCCAGAACCCTTTTATTTATATGGGTGAAATAGCACTTAATGCACATTAATGAAATAAACACACACTAACCTTTATTAAAAGGGCCCCATAGTGCTACCTCTGTCAAAGTACTGTAGATTTGTAGTCTTCCACCATTATGTTGCATTATGTTTTATAGTACAAGGAAGTATAAACTATTTCTAATGTGATTACCAAATGGCATTAATCGAAATTTGGACAGAGAAAATGGACTGAAAAAATATACACCATGTGATCTCATTTCTTAACTTAAGATGAGGTTTTCAATTTCTATATACAGTCAAACCTCGGTTTTCATGATTAATCCGTTCCAAAAAGTCTGACTAAAACCGAGACGGACTAAAACCGAAGCAAGATTTCCCATAGGAAATAATGTAAATTCAATTAATCCGTTCCAGACACCCAAAAATATTGACAAAAAGTACATTTTATAGAGAATAACTATATTTGTACATACAGAAAACAATGAGAAATACATATAAATGACTAATGAAATGGATAAATGAACATTTAACATCACATTTAACTTTATTGAAGACTCTTGTTGAGGGGAGAGGGAGGAGGAGATACCTTAGGACACCAATGTGATCGCTGACTCCGTCTCAACAGCATACCCCGCAAGAGAAAGAACTGCCTGCCACATTCAGTCAACATCTCCTGCTTACCCCTCAACATCTCCTGCTACCTCCGAGCCTGAGGGGGCGCTCCAGAGAACAGGCAGGCGGTGGAGAGATCGGGGCCTTCCTCTCTGCAATCCTTCCATGTCTGGCTCGAGGATGTTGCTCACCTGGGCAGGCAGTGTACTGTTTGCAGGCACACGCAACAGCTGGGTTTGAAGTCTGCCAATCTCCAGATCTCCTTCACGCACACGCGATCGGTGAGTCCGGGGGGGGGGGGTAATGCTGCCGGGACTGGGCAGGCAGTGTACTCTGCAGGCACACGCACACGCGATCGGTGAATCGGGGGGGGGGGGGGCTGTACGAAAACCGAGGCTATCGACGAAAACCGAGACAACATCTGAGTGGGGAAAAGACGTCGAAAACCGAAACCGACGAAAACCGGGGCAACCGATAACCGAGGTTTGACTGTATTCTTATTTGAGTAATGTTAATACAATGCACATTTAGTCACAAAACAGATACTGTATATAAACTTCATGTTATTTCCCTGTCAGGGTTCCTTCTCTCCTTTCATTCACCATGTCATACTGGGTCAGACCACAGGTCCATCAAGTCCAGTATCCTGTTTCCAACAGTCGTCATTCCAGGTCTCAATTACCTGTCAAGTTCCCAAACATATACACATTCCATGCCGCTCATCTCTGGGCTAAGCAGTGGATTTCGCCAGTCCTCTTTAATAATGGTTTATGGACTTTTCCTCCAGGAACTCATCCAAACTGGTTTTGAACTCAGCTACACTAACAGCTGTTACTACATCCTCCGGTAATGAATTCCAAAGATTGATTACGCACTGAGCGAAAAAATATTTTTCTCCTATTAGTAGTAAATGTACCACATTGTAGATTCATTGCATGTCCCCTTGTCTTTCTACCTTTTGATGGAGTAAACAACTGATCTACATTTACCCGTTCCACTCCATTCATTATTTTATAGACCTTTTTCATACCACCTTTAATGTCCCCGATCTCCCCTCCTATCCCTTGAGCCCATGCTGAATATAGTTAGTGCTCTGTATGTGGATGCAGTGTTCCATATTAATCTAAGCCCTTTCAAAAGAAGGAGGACTGAATAAATATGAGTCAAAAATAATCCACACACTGAAGTTCTGTGAATTACTAGAGGGATTCAATTCATAAATCAGTATGAGTGATGAAACTAATGAGAGTACATCCATAGAATTTCAACCGCCCAGCTTTTCTTACCCTAATCTCTATCATCATTTTATAGGCAGCTATAGATGAAATTCTGCTGAGTTTATTTCAACATAATGAATTTTCAAGATTTATCATTGGGAATGCATGCCTCAACGTTTCACTTATTTGTCAGTAATCATAGTTATTGAACAACCTTAAGATAGGTTTGGGAACCACTGTCTTAAACAAGCCATAAAACACTGACATAGTAACATAGTAAATGATGTCAGATAAAGACCAGCATGGTCCATCTTGTCTGCCCAGTAAGACAGTATCATATAAACCATATATGATAGTGGTTCTGAACATGTGGTCCGTGGATTCCTGGGAGTCCATGAGATAATTATGGGGTTCTTCAGGACACAGAAAAGTAAAAAAAAGAGCTGGATTGGTCAGGGGAGGGGGAGAGAGTCTAGAGGGAACTGGCTGGGAGGAAGGAGAGAGTCTGAGACCAATGAAGAGAAGAGACTGGTGGAAACAGGAAGGGAAAAGGAGATAAAGTGGGTTACTGGGGACAGACTTGGTGTTGAGGGGAGGGGGTTCAGGAAGTGTTAGGGATGAAATGGAGGTCCCTGGACGTTTTAGAGGTTAATAAGGGGTCAGCATAAACAAAAATGCTGGGAACCTCTGACATAAGGGATATGAAGTATAGGCAGTTATCTAGAGGCACTGAAATTTTCTTGGCATACAGAAAGTTATATATTTTCAGATATGAATACACGATTTATGTATTGTTGCCAATATTTAAACAATCACTGTGCATGGTAGTTATAGGGTAGAGAGGTTGAGTTACATACAAGGATAATGTCATTGATTTAAGTTTGGGAATTTATGTGCTCATTTACTCAAAGAGGAAGGGATTCAAAGAAGAGACTTTGACAAGGCTGAATGGGCCAGTTGATCCTTATTTACTGTTATTTGCTTTCAGAGCCATCCTTACCACTAGGCGGACTAGGTGGCTGGCCTCTTGCAAGCATATATCCACATCCACAAATGCTCAAAAGCCCACCACTGAGAGCAGTTTTAAAGGGCTTTCCTGCAGCATTGTCATTTCTGCAGATTTTCCAACCAATTGGGCTACTTTTTTTATCCAGGCCATGTGAAAACTTTGCAGGTTGTGAGTGTTTGGATTAATTGCCTGTGCTGCTTTAGATGAGAAAACCATAGAAAAAAACAAGGCAAATTCTGGGTTTAGATAGGGCTGCAACTCTTGGTTGCATCTCATTAGTCAGGCACTGACCAATGAGAGGAGTGGCTCAGTGGTTGGGACAGGTTACCTTAGGCTGGAGGACAAGGGGTTCAATTCCCACATAGGGACAAGTAACTTCAGGCTGGATCAACTGGAGTTTCTAGTCCCATGGCCAATCCTTGTGGCCTTGGGCAAGCCACATAGCCTCAGGTGCACTTAGATTATGAGCCCTTTGGGGACAAGGGAATAAATAATGCCTGTTAGCATTTATTTGTAAACTGCTTTGACCTGGTGAAAAGCGTTATATAAGCACAGCTAAATAAATAAATAGATGTAGCAGGGTAAGAGTGATTACTACTAGAACTTCATTGGCTCCCCATAAGCAGCCGAATAAAATATAAAATCCTCCTGACTACCTTTAAACTCATCAATAACATCTCTCCCTCCCAACTATCTACCCTATTACAACCCCCATCAGAAACTAGAACACGAAGACAGAACGCAACCCACTCCCTCAACATAAAAACTAATTTCAGAAGGACCAAAGCAACGACAAGTGATAGAGCCTTCTCCTTTGCTGCCCCTACCCTCTGGAACGAAACCCCATTAACCCTCCGCACAATAAAGGACCTTCACCAATTCAAAAAAGAACTAAAAACATACCTTTTTACAAAACACTTTGAGATCTCCTACCAACAAAAAACCTCTCCAATACAATCACAGAAGCACATCCACAGTTCTCAAGACAGAACAAATGATTAAACATAAGAAAGACACGTACTCTACTCTACCTTACCCTACAGACAAAGATTTACACAAACAAACGGCTATATCACTATTGTAAATAAATCCCGGTAACTCAATTATGTTATGATGACCTGTACATAGTTTAAAAAGTGTTATTCTAGTTAATGTTCAAAACATGCTCAATGTAACTAAACGTGTATATAGTTAACACAAGTTCCATGTAAAATATACAGAAGTATATAGATTTTTGTTCAATGTGAACCGCCCCTGATCTCTGGAAGGGGCGGTATATAAAAAACTGTTAAATAAATAAATAAAATTACTGTTTTGGGCTATTTTTTAACCCACTTTACTCTGGAAATTTTTGAGAATATCTGGCACCGCTTCTTTCCTGGTGCTGCACTGCTATCTCTGAGGCTCTATTTTTGGGCCTCCCATGGTGGTAAAGACAGCAGCAATGGTGGTAAGAGGGAGGAAAGAGGAAATTATGCTGGACATCTTAGATGGGAGATGTGGAAAGAGGGGAGATATGCTGGATCCCTTGGGGGAAGGGATAAATATTGGAAACCTGGGGGGGGGGGGAGGAAAAAGATGCTGGAAACCTGGGGGAAGAGAGCATGGAAGGGGAGATGCTGGACTATGGATAGTGAGGGGTTGGTGAGGTGGGAGTAGGGTAGGGTAGGGCAGAGCATGGGGTGGAGTGAGGACGATGGCCAGTGGTTCGCCTAGGGCAGTGGTTCTCAACTCAGTCCTTTGGGACCCCCAGGCCAGTCATATCCTGAAAAACTGATTGGCCTGGGGGTCCCAGACTACTGGGTTGAGGACCACTGGCCTATGGCATCATATATCCTTGGGCTGGCTCAGTTTGCTATATTACTATATTGCTACATGAACTAATTAGGAACTATGCTAATGATAAACATGAAGAAAGAGATTGAGAAATTCATAAAGAGCTATTCTCTTGAAAAGTAGATGTAGTGCAGAGTCCTCGCAGCTTTACTCACGGGATACCGGAATCTTGACAGGTTGTAATATTTTTATGCAGCCGACAAAAAGTATAACCAAAGTTATTGTGATACACAAGCTTTTATGCCTACTTAGGTCACTTCTTGCAGCAACAATCCGTAGAGCGACATCTTTGTACACGTCTACAGATGCAAACCCACAATTAGCCCCATGATTTAAAAATAAAGAATTCTCCAAAGGGCACTAACAGGGGTATAGGCATGTAACAGTAACTGCAATAATACTGTAGTGTCTGCCCAGTTCTCTGCAGCAGAAACAGTTTTTGTTTTAATAGAGTTTGGAGGGCTTTAGTGCAGCGTGTTGGCAATGGCAGTCCCCCAATACCATGTGCTGCAGGGAAGCAAGGCAAAGGACACAATGGATATGAGCACAGGTCACCTTTTCATTCTAAGAGAGATCCTTCTAGTAGAGGTTTGACTTAGACTAATGGCCAATGACAGTGTAGGGACATGTGTACTATCACTGCTCATACTGTAACCCTTCTGTGGATAAATCAAGGATATTGGTTTTCCAATAATGTTGACATAGTGGTTTATACAAGCAATAAACTGTATTCAAATATAAAGACGCTTGCAAAATGATTATTTGTTTGGTTTATACATTGGCTTGTCAGTTCTTCTTTGGTCTTGCTTCTGAGGGATTGAACTTAAAAGGAGGGTCTGCGTTTAGCCAACAGAGCGGTTAAAAAGAAATAAACATCTCAAAAAATCGTTCCTCCTACATTTATTGAAATATGTTAGGTCTAAAAAGTGGGGCATCTCAAGCACCATTTTATAAACTTAGTAAAGGGCATGCACATTCTCTATTACAGAGAGTGCTTTAGTCTTGCACTTCCTTGCTGGGAATGCAGGAAATGGTTTCAACTGAGAGAGAGAGTGTAAGTTGTACCCATTAGCCCTGACCGTGGTGCGTGTGATCATGTTGTGGTCAAGTAGCAGGAGGTAGCAAAAGTCATCAGATTCAGTCGTATAGTTATTCCCCTGGCACTTAATTTTATTGCCTGGGACCAGTGGAAGCACAAAAGATAAAATATTCAGCAAACGGAGGGCCTGATATTCTCTGCTTTTATTTTGAGGACGTATGCGGTAGTATAGAGTACTGGCACCTTTTTTTCTAAGAAAAATGCACTGCTGATAATCAAAGGATTTAGGCTCCTAATTTGGCCTCTTTGAAATGTACTTTGTTTATGTTTATGTTTATTTAAAAATCTGCTTAACCGCCTTTCCCAAGTAGCAGCAAGGCGGTGTACAAAGTTAATAAAAACAATAAAAACAAAAGACAGAAAGCAGAAAGGGAATGCCAAAATAGAGTGGAAAGGCATCATACTAAGAAATGGGAGGGGAGGTGGGGAGAGCAAAAGAAGAGGAAGACAGAATAGATGGGAGAGGAAAAGGGAAAGACGGAGAGAGGGGAGAAAAAACTCAAGGTGGCTGTAGGTCATATGCTGTATGGAAAAGATGCATCTTAAGAAGAGATTTAAATCTGAGGTAGGAAGGCTCAAGATGAAGGATGGGGGGAGGGGGGAGGGAAGGAGGGAGTTCCATAGGGCAGGGGCAAGGAAATAGAAAGCTGAGGAGCTGGTGGATTCCAATTGTGCTTGGGTAACAGAAGGGAGATGAAGCCAACTTACATGAATACCACGGAGAACTCTGGAGAGAGAATGGAGTAATATGACATCAGCAAGCTAACGGGGGGAACCGGTGTGAAGTGCATCGTGGGCCAGAGTGAAGAGTGTCTATATATTTATTTATTTATTTATTAATCGATATATATTTTTTTTTATGCCACTTTATCCTATGGTCAAAGTAGTTTACCATAACGCAGAACATAATACATAAAATGAGGTAATAAAACTTGGGGCAAACTTAAAATGAAAGGCATTCAACAAATATTGCAATCGGTATTTGGTGGTAAGCCAATGATAGTGAGCTAGGAGGGGAGAAACGTGTTTAGAGCAAGAGGCATGGGCAAGAAGGATCTGGACAGCAGTGTTCTGAATGAGTTGGAACCGGTGAAGCTGATACTGAGGGAGAGTAGGGCCAAGTGCCTAGATTTATGCTCTGAATGTCACTAAACTCCTAAATTTAGGAGCATAAAAAGAGTGTGGCAATAAGGACAGATTTAAGGGGGAAAACGTTAGGAGCTTAACACTGATTTTCAACACTAGGTTCATAAATTAGATTCATACAGTAAATCTAGCCAAATGAATAGCAGGCTTAATTTAAACACACAAAGAGTAATATTCAGCCTGCAGCAGTCAGCTTATTTTTTAAATGCCAGCTGCTGCAGGGAATAAATATGGGTATCCGACGGCACTGCCCAGATAGTAGCTGCTTCTGAAGGGCTGGATTGTGTGGCCACTATTTGGATAATCACTGCCATTATCCAGTTAGTGCTCATTTTCAGCAGCTATCCGGATATGCTATTTAGATGGCATTTTAGTAGTGTGGCATGTGGTGGGAAGGGGTTTTCTTTAAAACACTAGCCAGACGGGGGGGGCGGAGCCCGATGTCCAGCGGGATGGTCGCATAATGCTGAGGCTCCCGAGAGGCCTACTCAGAATCCTGAATTAACACCGGACAAACTTGAATTTCTGCTCTGATCTTGCCGGGGCACATTGGTGAGATGGCGGGGACCAAACCCACGCGCCTGGAATTTGGCTCTTCAGCGGCTTCTCACGGTAAACGCTCCAAAACTGAACCCCCGTCCCCGCAGAAGGGGCTGGCTTTGCGCGAGGGCCCCGAAATGCAGCAGGAAATCCTTGCAGAAATTAGAGGGGTTAAGGACCTCGTGCAGTCAAACGGTGAAGCACTTCGAGCGCTGAGGGAAGATCTTGGTGTACTGCAAGGCAGGCTAGAGGGGCTCTCTTCGCGTCAGGACAAAATGGAGAATATATTAGACTCCCATGCGGTCCGGCTGTCCAAACTCGACAAAGTTGAACGTCAGGTGCGGGCTTTGCAGAAAGAAGTGGAAGATGGCAATAATAGAGCGCGCCGCAACAACCTGCGCCTCGTGGGCCTACCGGAGGGAGCGGAATTGGGTGACATGAAGGAGTTTTTAAGTAAAATCCTCCCTTCCTTGCTCCAAATCACCTTCACCAAAGAATTGGAGATCGATCGTGCTCATCGTGTACCCACAAACATAACGCTCAACAGGAAGACCCCGCGGCCTATCATCTTTCGACTTTTGAGATATCAACATGTGGAACAAATTCTCAGTGCCTCCCGGGCAAAGGGCCATATGGTGTTTGAGAGCCACAAGGTCTCCTTCTATCCTGACTTGGCTAAACCCACGGTCGACCGCCGAAAGCGCTTTCTGGAATTTCGGCCGAGGCTTCAACAATTACAAGCGCGCTATGGTCTGCTGTACCCGGCCAAGCTCCGAGTCACGCTTCACAATCAGACAAGAACATTTGAGGACCCTGAGCTACTAGCGGAGTTTTTGGACTCTAAAGAAGCCGACTTGATGCGCTGATTTCCAGAATATTCCTGCCAGTACTCTCATATCCGCTGTGCCTGCCATATTGGATTTACCGCGGCTCAGCGAAGAGTTTATCGAAGGAGGTCTGTCGCCTTATTTTGAAGATATCTGGGACCCGACTCCATCTACCCATTGTAGCCTCGACGAATATCAGAGACAGTGTTTCTTATGGACTCTGGTGTTTCTTTTCTTTTATTATGTCTTATCTCCTCTCTAGGGCCTCCTCCCGCAGACATCTGGTCGCCATATTCATTGGGGGTTTGCTTCTTCTCTAAGTTACTTTGGTACATACTTTTCAATATGGTGTATTGGCCAGCATATTTGGTGCTTATGTCATTAGTGTACAGATTCTGATTATGTTGTAAGTTTTCAAGCGCTTTTACCTAAATTGTCTAGTATCGACTGATGGCACCATGTAAGATTTTTCATTGAACGTACAAGGAATCAATAATCCGATAAAACGGAGGAAACTCCTATGCTATCTAAATCATGAGGCTGCGGACCTGATTTTCCTCCAAGAAACACATTTCAATTCGAAGGAAACTTTTCACTTCAATACTAAACCTTACATGGTGGCCGCCTACTCCCCAGCTTTTTCTCCTGATTTTATGCTGGGTATAGCCATGTGTTTGATCATGTGGACTTGGAGGGATAGCTCTCGACTTGCTGTCAATGAATAGTGGAACCTTGTCTGCTTATATAGTAACTATGAGCAGATATCTTGGAGGGCTATTTTCCATACCCAATTTCATTCTTGCTTGTCTAAATGGCAGATGCTCAATGATCATGTACCATCTGCTTATCGCTTCGACATGTCTGTTTAATGTACACTCATCATGTCTCAGATCGCTGTAAAGTTTTGTACCATAATAATGTTTTAGACCGCTGGAAGGTTTTGTAACACAATAATGTCAGTACACGTCCGTTTCGAGAATTAGTTAGTTTCTAGAGAAGAAGCAGGGGGGAGGGGGGTGGTGGGGGTTTGCTTTGGTGTATGTATCACATTACATGTATGTATTTGTCTCTTAGTTGTATGTCTTCCTTTCCTTTGTTGTTGCAAAACGAAAATAAAGAATTTAAAAAAAAAAACACTAGCCAGACAGCAGTTCAGGGAAAGCAAAAGAGGGCTTTTTTTTCTGTCCCAGCTTGTTAAACCTCCACAAAGCAAAATCCAAAACAGACAGCAGTCCAGGGAAAACAAAATATGCTATACTTCTCTCCCAGCTTGTTAAACCTCTACAAGCTGGTTCTCCTGGACCTTCTTCCAGCCCAGTTAAAGATCCTACCTCAGAACTCCTTTGCACAGCTTGCCTTAAAGGACCTCCGGCTCCACAGGCCTCTCTCCCTCCTGCAGCCTTCTGGGTTCTTATCCTCTCTCTGTGAGCTATGCCCTCCCATTTCTGAACTCTGGACTGCAGACTCTCTTAAAGGGGACTGTTACTACTACTACTGATCATTTGCTGAACAGACACATGTAAAAGACAGTCCCTGCACATCAGAGCTTATAATCTAGTTAGGACGGTCAACACAAATAGCTGAGGACAAGGAAATGTCAAGGGGAATAGAAAGGAAACACATAAGAGTCAAAGCGGATCAGGATCCAAAAGCTGCCTCAAAGAGGTGAGTTTTCAGTCTGCATTTGAAAAGGGACAGGGATGAAGCCTGATGCATACACACAGCAGGTAGTTTGTTCCAGGCATAAGGAGCAGCAAGGTGGAAAGATCGAAGTTTGGAGTTGGTAGTAGTAGAGAAGGGCACAGATAGAAGGGATCTGACAGAAGAGCGGAGCTCCCGAGGAGGGGTGTAGGGAGAGATAAGAGGAAAGGTAATGAGAAGTAGCAGACTGAGTACACTTATAGGCCAGTAGGACAAGTTTGAACTGGATACGGAAATGGATAGGGAGCCAGTGAAGTGACTTGAGGAGAGGGGTTATATGAGTATAACGAGGCTGACAGAAGATTAGCCGTGCATCTGAGTTTTGAACAGATTGAAGGGAAGAGAGATGATTCAGAGGGAGATCAGCAAGGAGGAGGTTGCAGTAGTCTAGGCGGGAGGTGACTAAAGAGTAGATAAGTGTCTTAGTAGTGTGTATAGAAAGGAAGGGACACATTTTGCCAATGTTATAGAGAAAGAAGCAACAGGTTTTAACTATCTGTTGGATGTGTGCAGAGAAAGAGAGAGTGGAGTCAAAGAAGACCCCAAGGTTGCATGCAGAGGACACAGGGAGGAGTGTAATATTATCCACAAAAATAGAGAAGCGAGGAAGGATTACATGGGGCTCCTACCACATTTCAATGTCTAGTTGACCACCTACTGAGGCCATACAAAGCATATGCAGCTGCATACCTTGATGACATCGTCATCTACAACAGAGACTGAATCGCCCATCTAACCCAAGTAAAAGCCATGTTGACCAGCCTGTGGAAGGCTGGGTTGACATATAACCCCAAAAAATATTTTCTGGGAGGTTCGGACATTCAATACCTGGGATATTTAATCAGGAATGAGCAGATACGAGCTCAAATATGGAAGGTGGATGCCATTTCCCAGATTCCCACCCCAAAATAGAAGAAAGAGGTTTGTATCTTTCTTAGATTGATTGGCTATTCCACCGATTTATCCCTAATTTTGTTGAGGTGGTAGAGCCATTAACCAGTCTCCTTCAGAAGAGAGCTTCCAAATGGATTCATAGTCACCAGACCAGGACCTGGCCTTCCAGCACCTCAAGAAGGTCATGTACTCTGAACTAATCCTGATTAGCCCTGATTTCTGTCTACTGTTTACTGTACAAAATGATGCCTCAGAGGTAGACCCATGACTATCAGGATGTCCTGTTTGCATGTTCTGTCAATTTCAGCTTGCACTTGCTCATAGAACTCATCAATTTCATCCTCTTCTGCAACTGTTGTTGGGGCATATACTTGAATTATAGTTGTGTTGATAGTCATTCCTCGTAGATGAATAGAAATTAAGCATTCACTGATTGCATTGTATTTCATTACAGTTCTTGCAAGTTTCTTCTTAATTATAAATGCAACACCATTTCTTCTTTGTCTTTCATTTCCAGTATAATAGACCATGTTATTGTCATATGTAAAGTGCCTGATGCCAGTCCATTTCAGTTTGACACCCAACAGATCGAGTTGTACACGTTCCATTTCATTCTTGACCACCTCCAACTTCCATTGGTTCATGCTTCGTATATTCCATGTCCCATTATGTAAGACATCTTTGCAGCTTCTAACTCTCATTTCAAGTGCAGCTACATCAGTAGTCAGACATCCCGAGGGCTTTAATCCTACCACATCATAAATGCTGGCTTTACTCTGAAAATTCTTCAGTTCTTCCCCAGTAGCCAGTTGTACCTTCTGACTTGGGGGTCTCATTTTCCAGCACTATAGTGCAATTTGTTTTGCACCCTGAGACACTCTGTATAATAAATCTCCCGTTAGCACAAAATAGGGAAAGGATCTTGCAGAGGACTCTCCAGTACCTACTGGAATCTAATGGACCAACTGACTCTCTCACAGGTTTTTTGCTACAAATGTACTTGAAAAAAATCTTTATTTCGCGTTTTTGCTTCCGCAGTAAGCTTCTTCTCAAAATCTCCCTTTGCCTGCTTTATCAACGCCTTTCATTTGACCTCCCAGTGCTTGTGCTGTTTCCAGGTTTCGTCGTTTGGCTCTTTTTTCCATTTCCTGAAAGATGCTTTTTTGGCAACAATAGCCTCTCTGACCTCACCTTTAAACCATGCTGGCAGTTTTTTGGACTTCCTTCCACTTTTCTTAAAGTGTGGAATACAGCTGGTCTGGGCTTCCAAGATAGTATTTTTCAACAACACCCAAGCTTGATGTAAGTCTTTAACTTTTGCAACTGCTCCTTTTAGTTTTTTCTTAACTGTTTTCCTCATTTTATCATAGTCTCCTTTCGAAAGTTAAAAGGTAGTACTGTGGATTTCCTTACTATCCCTCCTCCACTAATTAAATCAAAGACGATCATGCTATGATCACTATTGCCAAGTGGTCCCAACACCCTTATCTCTTGCACTAGATCTGGTGTTCCACTAAGGACTAGGTCTAATATGGCTTCCCCTCTGGTCGGTTCATGAACCAGCTGCTCCAAGAAGCAGTCATTTATTTCATCTAGGAATTTTATCTCCCTAGCATGTCCTGCCGTGACACTGACCCAGTCGATACCTGGGTAATTGAAATCAGCCATTATTATTACCACGCTGTAACTTTTGTTAGCTTCCTTGATTTCTTTGAGCATTTCATCATCCATTTGTTCATTCTGGCCAGGCGGTCGATAGTACACCCCCACTGCCATCGCCTTCCCCTTTTTACATGGAATTTCAATCCATAGAGATTCTACAGCAAATTTTGTTTCCTGCAAAACTTTAATCCTTTCTGACTCAATGCCCTCTCTAACATAGAGCGCAACCCCTCCACCAATTTGATCAGCTCTATCATTACGATATAGTTTGTACCCAGGTATCACAGTGTCCCACTGTTTGTCCTCCTTCCACCATGTCTCTGATATTCCAATCATATCTAACCTCTCATTTAGTGCTATATATTCTCCCATCTTATTTTTTAGACTTCTAGCATTTGCATACAAGCATTTTAGAGACTGTATTTTATTCATATTAATTTGGCTATTGGTAGGCATGGGTAATTTGGGATCTTTAAGCTCTGTCTGCTCCATACTCAAGGGCATTTGGGCTACTTTACTCTTTTTTGGAACCTCTCTGCTTTTGGTAGTATCCTTCAAGGATACATTCTTCCTAACCATCCGCTCGTGGGCGACTGTCGGCTTTCCCCTATTATCTAGTTTAAAAGCTGCTCTATCTCCTTTTTAAAGGTTAATGCCAGCAGCCTGGTTCCATCCCGGTTAAGGTGAAGCCCATCCCTTCGGAAGAGCCCCTCCTTTCCCCAGAATGTTCCCCAGTTCCTAACAAATCCAAACCCCTCATCTCTGCACCATTGTCTCATCCACGCATTGAGACTCCGGAGCTCTGCCTGCCTTTTGGGCCCTGCACGTAGAACGGG
The DNA here is from genome assembly GCA_033557465.1 of Ichthyophis bannanicus. Taxonomy (NCBI): domain Eukaryota; kingdom Metazoa; phylum Chordata; class Amphibia; order Gymnophiona; family Ichthyophiidae; genus Ichthyophis; species Ichthyophis bannanicus. Next base: position 1,786,979,354 of record CM066031.1, on the reverse strand, counting down.
AAGCATTTCGGAGAACGCTACCCTGGAAGTTCTGGATTTCAACTTTCTACCTAAAAGCCTAAATTTAGCCTCCAGAACCTCCCTGCCACATTTTCCTATGTCATTGGTACCGACATGTACCAAGACAGCAGACTCCTCCCCAGCACTATCTAAGACCTTATCTAGGTGGCGCATGAGGTCCGCTACCTTCGCACCAGGCAGGCATGTTACCAGGCGATCCTCACGTCCACCAGCCACCCAGCTATCTACATGCCTAATGATCAAATCACCAACTATAACGGTTGTCCTAACCCTTCCCTCATGGGCACATGGCCCTGGAGAAACGTCCTCAGTGCGAGAGGGTTTTACATCACCCGGAGGACAGGTCCTAGTTACAGGATCACTTCCTGCCACACCAGGGTGATGCTGTCCTGTCACGTGACCTCCCTCCTCCATGGCAACAGGGATGCTGCCAGACCGGAGGTGGGACTTCAGGACTATATCCCTGTAGGTCTTGTCTATGTACCTCTCTGTCTGTCTTATGTTTTCCAAGTCTGCTACTCTAGCCTCTAGACAGAGAACGGACTCGTTCCCTGAGAGGAAAGAGCTCCTTGCACCTAGTGCACACGTAAGACCTCTCACCAACTGAGAGAAAATGATACATGTGACACTCAATGCAAAAGACTGGAAAGCCCCATCTCGCTGCTGGACTGCTGTCTGCATCTTAGTTTTAAGTTTTTGTTTAGATCTTTAAGTTCTTTACTTACTAAGGGTTGCCAATAAAACTGCTCCTAATACGTTTAATATACCTTGTTCACCTGAAGCTTAATTAATCTCAGGTCCTTAGTGTATGACTGATTTGGGTAACGAGCTTATCATTGCTGATCCACAGTTTGGCCTTGAACCTGTGACTCTTCTCTCTCACATCACACATGGTGGCCATGTGTTTGGAGCCATAGAGTAGGCATGTAGGTGTGCAGATGCATCAATTCATGTGTGTATATGTGGTCATTGTCAGGATGCATGAGGGCATGTGCTGGCTTATGCTCATATCTGCATAGCTCTCTGCAGGCTCAGTGCCATACTTGGCTGACAAGGTATGTGAGGCTGCTGTGGGAGAGGGACATCTTGTTAGGGTTGAGTGTAGAATTGCATTGATATGCTGCTGATACAACTGATGCTCATATCTTAAATATGAGATCTGTCATGCCAGAGGAGCAGGGCATGATACATGAACACACACAAATGCAAGACCACGGGTAACCTAGCAGAGTGACCAACATAACCATTTCATGGAATGTGCTTGTGGGCCAATCCTAGAATAATCTCACGGCTGACAGGACACACTGAAGAGTTTAGACTCTGATGTGGCTCAGAATGATGTTGCACCTAAATAAGTACTTACTCAAGAAAGGGTCAGCAGTCCACACACAGGCCCTGGTCATCATTTGGCAGCTAAGAAAGCAGTATGGTTATTTTTCCTCTGAGAAGGGGTGTTATCGTATTGCCTAATCTTCCAGCCTCAGTGGCATATTTCCTCCCCCCCCCCCCCCCATTATGTGTATGTGACAGTGCTGATTTCTGCAGGATTTAGGGGTCTTGGGTAGACAAAGCAACCTGTGCACCACTTTGGGACTGATGATGTAGTCAGGAGACACCACATGCATAATCAGGGCATGATGGTGATAGTGGTTGGCAGACAACACTTGCCAATCTCTAGGTATTACAGGAAGGCCTCTTTGTAAAGATCTCTTGAAACAATTTCTTTCTCTCTACTCAAATATTTACCCTATTCTACCTTCTCTGCTAAGCTATACGCTGATTTGATTTAAATGAAAATTTCTCTGTGGTACTAAGCCCTGACTGACTTTAAATTTCAATGAAAGCTCTTTAGAAACAATTTATTTATTTCTACTCAAAGAATGTTTGCCCTATTCTATCTTCTATGCTAAGCTAAATTCTGATTTGATTTAAATGAAAAGCTCTCTGGTGGTTCTAAGCCCTGACTGACTTAACAAATACACTGAATTCTAAAATACATAGATTTATCAGATTTAACTCAAAGAATTCCCTTTTCCCCAAGATTTAGAGAATTTCCCAGAAGGTACATACCTACAAGGTATATACCTTTCCAGACGTAGGAGTCCCTTTTGGTCCTTCAAGACTCCTGTGCAGCTTCGCCAGAATGTTGATTGGATATGACCCTCTCAAGTCCTGCTCTTCTTTTGTGCACAAAAGTACTTCATCCCCTATATTGTAGCACTCCCTTGGGTTTCTACAGTCCAAATGCTTCTTAGCTGCAAAATTCTAGACCTTTCTTCAAGTTTCACTAGATCCGTTCTCATGTTATCCACACCCTCTAGGGTGTATACACTGTTTCAGACTTTGGTATTATCTATAAAGAAGCAAACCTTTCCCAATAGCACTTCTGAAATAGCACTTACACGCATTTGGAAGCAAGAGAAGTGGCTTCCTGCAACACTAGCACACAGCATGGCGCCCACCTCCACCCCGTCCTGATACCGGAATTTGTCTGTTGTAATAAGAGTGGTAGAGGTAAGCCCCAGTGCAGTCAAGAGAGGATCCTCCCCCATCATTTGAGGTGCTAGTCAGATCTGCAATGGCCCTGGGCCCTTATCCTAAACTTTATGACAGTAGGCTAAGAACTTGGGAAGCCAGGGTTGAAATCCAGCTGTCATATGTGGGCAAGTTGTTTCATTCTCTGTTCTTTGAAGTTCTAATTATGGTCTAGATTTACTAAAATGAGCTACTACGTCAGCACTGGCTAACGCTGTTAACGTACATTATTAGTAAATAGGCTTTCTTGCATAAAGTTCCTCCCACAGTACACAATATGAGTTAGTGTGCAGTCACAGGATAGCACCTCTTAGTAAATCTAGTCTTAGATGACAAACCCTTTGAAGAAAGGGAAATATCTACTGTACCTGAATATTACTCCTCTTGGGCTACCAATGAGAAGTGTGCTAAATGCATATAACGAAAATCAGCATGTCTAAGGAAAAAACAATGTGGCTTCAGATTCACTCAGGAAATTAGACGTTGTGTGGGATACCCAGTTCCCCACACCTCATCAATCATATTTGCTAGATCAACGGAGAAATATTCCAGTGGTGAGCAGCTGCCACTATACTATTGAAAGTAACAGAATGAACTGGTTGGTGGTGGAGATTATGCTGGACAGAGACAAAATCCTTTCTTGCACAAGTAATGTCTTATCCGCCCACAACTTGATTTCTGACACAGAGGAACAAATAACTATAAACTCTGTCTAAATATTTTTGTGCTTGCACTTTACAGTAAAAGCAAACATAAAACATATCTTTGTCAACATAAAATCCAGTGTGCTATGTTTTCTTTTTTTTATTAGATGTTACACAATTTCTTTCCTTATGGGAAGGTACTGTGAAGTAGGCATGTACGTACCAAAGATTTTCGCGCTTGTTTTGGTTTGTCGGAATATAGCCATTCGGTTAGTCTTCGGAAACTGAAACGTTCGTTCATTTGCCCAATTTGTTCCTATTAAAGTCTATGGGCGAAGCTGTTTTGAAAAGCAAGAGTCAGGTTTGCCATCTCTTTCCAATTAAATCTGCTCAAAGCTCAATGGCAGGCATCTCTAGCAGCACTGCAAGCCACCAGGGGTATCAGAAATCCCCCAGGAGCACCACAAAAGGGGCAAAGATAGCATCTTTAGTGTCTGACCAGCCCTGATATCCAGTGCAGGAACCAGATATGTTTCCTCACTGAATATCCGGTCTCAATTAAAGCTGCAGCGGCTAGGCACTTTATTTAACCTAGCCACTACCGCTGACTATGCTCCCTTATATTTTTAAATTTAAATTTAAATTTCATTACAAACCAGGAGGAAAACACTTCAAAAGATAATTCAAGCTTTCACACCCTCCACAGAAGTCAATATTTCTAGTTTTATAAAATTCCATCATTGGTCACAAAAGCTCCTTGCAATTTTTGACAATGTGAATTATCATTAGTGCAAAATGATATAAATGACACTATTTTTTTTTTTTAGAAAACTATGGCCCTGATTCTGCAAGGTGACATGCAGCCCTGCGAGCCATCCTGCCCATCTTCCCCCTCTGACTCTCCCCGCACGGAGGGGGTGGAGCGGGAGGGGGAGGATGGCTTGCAGGACTGCATGTCATAATATTCAAAAGTGTGATATCCAAACATGTATTTTTATAGGATTATTCTGGGACAGATCGTATTGAGGTTACAGTTGAGTTAATAAACAAAATCTTGGTGAGGGGGAGAACTATGAACCTAAAAGCAAATTGCAAAGGGGTACAAGGCTTAAGTTTCACTTAGGGTTCTGGACCTGCTTCAATGTGGTCAATACTGGAAAAATTCCCTTTTGAAATCACATACACGGAACTAGCACGGGGATATCAGAACATGGCAGGAGGGGGCAGAATGGGTGTGTGGCAAGCTGTGGAGACGTATAGGGTATATTCAGGAAAGGCCCATGTATATCCTGAGTGTAGTCCGCAGACGCCTCCATTATACCAGTGGCAACATGTAATAAGGCCAGCACTGAGATGAATTTCTGCTCTGATCTTCAATGCGTCCCATAGAGATGAATGGCTGTGACATGTCTGTATTGAACTGGTGTGTCTGCTGTCTGGGCGAGCACAAGATGCAGTTGTAAAGAATAGAATGCACAGGTGTGGGATGTTTGTAAGGTGAAGTACCAAAATAAACGCCCCCCTCCCCCCCACCCCCAAAATAGAAAGCACTGCAATAGATTTTATTCTGGATAAGCTGGCATTTGTGGTTTATGATACAGGAGCTTTTCTAGGCTCCCCTATCAATTCCTATGTTTCGAAAAATGGGAATGTGGATGTAGGGATGGTATGTGAGTCAGTATGGAGCATAAACGTGCTTGTCTGAGCAGCGCAGTCCTGAGACGTCTACCACCAGCAGTTGCTTATAGATTCAGGGCATGGTTTTGGCAGGAGTATGTTATTTGTGACCGCTGGCAAGAGTGTGTGTGTGTGTGTGGTATGAGAGCTGCGGGAGAGGCCTTGGTGTGCTGATCTGCAATTCTGGGGGCACATGTTTGCCTGGCCAGTATCCAGACCATAGGACATGTCCTTGTCAATGGTGGGGACCCTCAGAGTAGGGGCATGCTGCAGTGCGAACATCACTAATACATATCCAAATGCACCGTCAGAGGTCTCTAACATTGTGCACAGTGTTCAGGACAAATGATGGTGCTTTTGGGCATCTGTTTCTGATGTTTGCACTGTTGCATGTTCTCATTCTGATGGTTTCCTATGAATGACAGGGCTATGTTTTCATATGCTGCTCTACAGACACATTTCAGTTTTTCCTGGCCCATTTTTTGCATTGCAAAGATAACCTTGTAGTATTATGGACATGTAACAGAATTTTTAATAGTCTGGGTTGCATGCCCTTATCTGTTTTATTAATGTTGCTGTGTTGTTTGAAAGAGCACAACACTGCCAGCATGAGCATCAGCTTAGGAGATGTACATTTTGCCAGCGGAGGCGTGGTCACATGAAGAAAAGCATTGCAACCTCTATCTTTTCAGAATACAGCAGCACAGGGACATACAGTCTGTTTGCTGTGTTTACCCATGTCCCATTATGGCAGCGAGGGTCCATGTTTTCCCAGATGTGTTATTCATGCAAAACCAGAAATGTATATCTCCCTGATTCTGGGACCGCGGGTGCATCTATTTCCATGGATCCAGAATTGGGTATAGAACATGCCCATTTTCACTTTAAATATTTCTGTCGGCAGGACATGGATGTTATAGAATTGGCCTCCACGTGGGTGTAGGGATCTGTAGTTGATTGGCTTGTGCTGTTTTTCAAATAAGAGGTTTATAGATATTCTAGGGCCCGGTATAATATTTGCAGTTGTGGGACTTGATGTTGTCATGGTGGTTCTCAAACTTGGAGTCAGGGCCCTAAATGGGGTCACATCCAGTGGATGGAGTCACAGAACATGACCATTTTCCCTTCTTTCTGAACTTTTACTATGACCTATGCCAAGTAGTGACAGTCATAGGCCCTTGCCCCCTCCTGGGTAAGCTTCCTGTTAGACTGGAAACCCCTGCTGAGTTCTGGGGTCTGTAAGCACACACTGCACGCTCACGCAAGGGACCCTGTGCTGACTGCTTCTGCTGCAGTTGCCACTATTGATGCTCCGCCTTCCTGCTTTAGATGAGTGGAGGCAGGCGAAGGAGGCTGGAGACCTGCTATTTTGATGTTATCATCATCTGGGGTCATGTGAGTTTTCAGTTGTTAAAAGAGGGTCATGTGGGATAAAAGTTTGAAAAGCACTGTTATAGCAGCTTGTCTTTAGAGGCTCTGAGTGTCTTTTTGGCAGAGTTGTATGCTTTGTGACAATGTGTCTAGTAGAGAGTGAGCCTGTATACTACTACTATTAATCATTTATATAGCGCTACAAGGCGTACACAGCACTGTACAAACATATAAAGAAGACAGTCCCTGCTTGAAGAGCTTACAATCTAATCAAGACAGACAGAACAATGCAAGGGGAACAAGGAGGTTCAAATAGGGAAGGAGACACAAGGAGAACAAGGGATTAGGATCCAAATGCGGCCTCAAAGAGGTAAGCCTTTAGCATGGATTCGAAGTGTTTAAATACTTAAATGATATTAATGAACAAACAAATCTTTTTCAGAGAATGGGAAGCTGTAAAACTAGAGGGCATAACATGAAGCTGCAAGGAGGTAAACTGAAAGGGTGGTGGATGCCTGGAATGACTTCACTTCCATCGGGGGCAAATACAGTGACAGAATTCAAAATGGCATGGGAGAGACACAGTGGATCCCTTTATAGCAACAGGATAAAATATGAAGCAGTGGCAGCCTGATCTATGGTTGATTTATAGCTGTAGCTATGGGTTCGGTCACCAAAGATTGTCCCTGACTGGGGCTCATGAGCTATGGACATATAACAAGAGGATGGAATAATTAAATATCTGTTATACAACTCTAAGCAAAGGCATAGGTGGAGGAAGGTTACCTACACAGGGCGGCAGGCACCACCTTCTAGTCACCTTACTGGGCAGACTAGATGGATCATATGGTTTTTACCTGCTGCCATATACTATGCTACTCTGTTACTATGTCTTTGCCTTCTGGCATGTGTGTGAATGCTTGTATTTATGTTCCTGTGCACATGTTTGTGTGTATGTTCTCTGTGTGTCTGTGATCAGGAGAGAAGATGTTTGTCTTCAGAAACACTAGCTTTTCCACGAAGTCTGATGCTAGCCATGAATGAAGGGGAGTCACTATATCCCCTGCCATGGAGACTATGGAGGTCATGCCATACAGCGAATAGTACCGGATACGTGTGGGCCAGACATATAGCTCACAAATATCCCCCCAGGTGAATACTGCACATTATGCTCCCTGCACATCCACAGCACTTGTATGGGGATCACTGGGCGGGACTGGGTGGAGCGAGGACATGGCCAGGTGCCGGGACAAACACAGCACATTCTGAATGTCCTGTCTACCTGTCCCTGGCACCCCAACAGATTTGCAGCTTATTCCTGCCTAACGGTGTATGTGTATGTATGTGGGCTGAAACCCACTGTACCCCATGGTGATGGCCAGCTGTGGTTCCTGTGGACACAATCCAGCCCATGTGGGCCACCAGCGATGACTGGACACCAGATTTCAGGGGCTGCAGTAGGACAGTAGGGCAGTAGAACAGTAGGGTATCTGGACGGGTTAGTGCCATGGTTACGGGATGCCATGACACACTTGCATCACTGGTTGCATGGTCACATGGGGATGGGCAGTTTCAGCTATGTATGCCTGTTTGGAATCTAATGAGCGCCAGCCTGTCTATCTCCCCGATTCTGCCATTGCTGATGCATCTAGACCCTGCGGTGGTGGAATCAGGTCCATCTCAGCCCCGTCTTCGATTTCGCCGTGCCCACGGCCCAGGCATACATACTCTGGAGTCTGCCTGCACATGTTCACTGGACACACTGGTTGAAGGCCAGGACAGGCAATGTTGCACAACCTTAGTCAGATCTATTCAGACTGCCAACTTGTGTACAAAGCATACCAAGGGATGTCTGTGCATGGCCTTGATGGGCTCTGCAAGGAAGTATGTCACTGAAACCATGCAGGAGTGCAACTTATGTGAGCGCATCTTTTTTATGGTAAAACAAAGTATCGCTTGAAACAGAGCTCCGACTGCTGGCGGATTGACGCTGTTGATGTTTGGATCGTAGCTGGACCTCTGGATTGAATTTAACAGCATTTCCATTACAAATGCTCATGGGGATTGTCGAAGATCATTCATCTTAAGCTAAGATTTTGGATTTATTTTCTCTTTCATTTATATTTGTGTTTGCACTTGATGGGCTTTACACAATTTTGGTGGTTGGTGACCACATTTTAAAGATTAAAAAGGACATGTTTGTTTTTCAGAGGGTTTTATCCTGCATAACAATCGTTCCAACATTAATTGACAATATATATTGCTCTGTAGTTTTTGACCTGACCTTATTTATGTGGAGTTCAACTTCTGGCAGACTCTATAGTTGATCTATAGCTGTAGCTATGGCTTCGGTCACCAAGATTGTCCTTGGCTGGGGCTCATGGGCTATGGGCATGTAAAGCCCGGAAGGGGAATGGTAGATGACAGTGTGATACTCATGCTAACATGCTTGCTGTTGTGCCTCATATTTTCCCTGCAGCTTCGCCACTGCCACCACCCCTATCCCTCTGGTGCTCCCTTTCCTTTACCTCAGTCACCAGCTTCCAGTAACACAGAGCAAAAATCCTTTCTTCCCTGGGTCATAGATACCAGCTAGCATATCAGCATCCTCCTTCATGCAAGTCTACCATCACCAAAACCTCTACTGTGAATCCCTGTTGCTCCAGAATACCCTCTGCCTTGGCCTGTAAATTATTCACTACCAGAATAAGAAGGCTCTGGGCAGCACTTGTGGAGCCCAGTTCCTCCATGGCATTTATTTAATTTATTTTTTTATTTGCATTCTCTTATATACCGCGCTATTCTGCATCAGTGCGGTTTACATTGAACAAACTGAAATTACATTGAACAGGGCATTATAACTTGGAGATAACTATTTTACAGGGAACATGGGCTATGGAGGGTTAAGTGGCTTGCCCAAGACCACAAGGAGCACCTGTAGGACTAGAAACCCCAGTCCTTCCGGCCTAAGGTTGCTGTCCTCTAGTGGGCTCTAAAGGACTTTAGAACTTCCATCATCATCATGATATATGCATTTGTCCAAGGGCCTGTCAATGCTGATCTTGTTCTCTGAGGACATCCGATGCAGGGTTGGGACAAAAATATGAAGGGTTGCAATATATCATAAACCAAAGAGACAAACCAAATGCTTCCTAAACATCAAAGTACTAATGTATTTAACAAAGAATGCACATTTTAAACTTCATTCCTAGAGACTATATTAGAGGAAATAACAAAGGGAACCTCAGCACAGGGTATGCAGCTCAAATGCTGTTATTAGACCGCCAACTTATCTTCTCCAGCATGTCATAAGTGGACTTCCACCTGGTGCTAATATTCTGCTTGAGCTGTGTAAAGGTGCCTCTGTTGCTTTCTGCTTCTCCTGCAGCTGACAGCCACCCTTCACACTCCGGTGAAAATGACCAGCTATTTTTCAGCACTTCTCAAATCAGTTCCCTCAAGACAATGCCGCTGCTTCCTTGCCGCCCAGTCCTAGGGAGTCTCTGATGAGCAGGTGCAGCAAATATGCAAAACATCTGATCCCCTGGAAGCCTTCCTCATTCACTGCCTTGACCATATTGGCCCCACCATCATTTACAAAGAAACCTGGATGCCCGGTGCTCTGTTTGTGCCCTATGTGCCCACCTTGAAGTATCACCCTTATTCCTGCTAAGATGTGGATCTATGTGTGGCTGACATCCATTGCCTGGCTGTGTAGCGCAGCCCATTGGTAACCTCCTGCTGTTGTTCCCTTGTTAGACCTGCAGCCTGTTCCTGTCTCAGCCGGCTGCCACCAGTGTGCTGTCAGGGAGACGGGCATATATGACATTCTGACTAGTCCAGATGCCAGTGGTTTACTGAATTCTTATATCCATCTCTGTTTTTGACAGCTCCGCCTGCAGCTAATGATGGACCTGATCATACAGGCTGAGGATCACCTCCTTACTAAAATTTGTCCTGCAGGGCACTCGGTAAGCAGGAGCTAAGTGATGCAGCAGCCTCTTAAACTCCACCCTCTGAACCATCTTCGGTGGATGGTCATCCAGAGCGATTAATTTCCTTGATGCAACCGGTTACCACCTTCAATGCCCCCTGTATCTGCCCTATCACAATGTTAACAAACACCACCCTATTTCTTCCATAGTGGCTTGTTTTGATGTGTGTTGAGCCTGCTGCCATGCCGTCTGGCTGGTGGAAGAGGAAAAGGTTTTGGCTTGGGAAAGGGATCTAATTTTTCCCATATCTTTTCCACTCTGGATGAAAGGCAAAAGCAGCATCCTTCCCACTCTCTGCTGTCCCCTCTATCTGCATGATATTCTTGGCCTTAGCAGTGCCAGGATTGCTTTCTACCTCCTCACTAGTTGGCACGCTAACAACAATCTCTTCAACAGCCGTGTCAGCCAGTACATTTTTAATATCTGATGATTCAGATGCAAATCCCACCCACGTGGATCCCTCAGATTCTGTATCTGCCAAGACTATCTCCATGCACTTTTCAGCAGAGAATAAAGTGTGCCCGCTGCAAGGCTGATTTGCCTTCCCAATATATTAGTCCCATCATTTTATTCCATCACTCATCTCTAAAGTCCACCAAATATTCTTTTATGTAGATATGTTTTACAATTTGTACAATTTTGTGATTGAAGAGACCCAAGTGCGAAAGCTCAACGTTTTTAGCTATATCTGTATTAAAACGAATAAAAGAAAAACTATATAAATATAAATTGAGAAGGATTGAATCAAAAGACGGGACTAACATAGAAGTGCAATTGGGAACTGATGACCAATAAGGGGGAAAATGTGCATTGAGCAAATGTATTGCATGCATTGCCCAATTCTAATGGTTCCCTAATACTTCTTTTTTTTAGTTTAATATTTATTCATTTACAAATAATACAAGCACATAGCCACTCTCATAGGAATTGGGGATTGCCAATGACAAAACAAAAATCATGAATAATAAGGGAACATCACAAACAGGAAAATTTAAATTAAATACAATCAATCCTACCTCTAGTCCACAAGCGAGGATCCTTAATGATTAGGAAATAATACATAACAGATACTCTTCCAGGAAAAAGCTAAAATAAACAGCCAGCATTATCACTATCACGGAGTAAAACGATCACCCGACTCCAATCCTACAGACCCACAAACATTCAAAAAGGACAGTAATTAAGAAGGAAAGAAAAACAACTTGAAGCTTCAAGAGACATTTGCTGGGGTACTTAAAAAAATATCCCTCCGAGCTGGAGAACCCGAAGCCGCAGGATCAGAAACTCCCTCCTACGACGCTGGGTTTCTCTGGCCATGTCGAGGAAAATCCAGACCAGACAGTCCTTGAAGCGTAGATTCCTCTTCCTAAAGAACATCTTGAGCAACCATTCCCTATCTGAAGCAAGAGCCAATGTGATCAAATATGTAGCAGAAGTAATTACATCTGAATCTGAGGATTCCAATAATCCAGAAACATTTAATATATCCACAGATTGAGGGCCTGAGATGTCAGCACAAGCTGAGACCTTCCGGCCACTAGGCAAATATAAGCCATTAGCAAAGGTGGAGAAGACTCACTGGACACCCCCAAAATCTCTGACAAATATGATTTAAACATCTCCTTAGTAGATATATTAGGAGACCTTAGAAAATTAATCAAATGGAGGTTGGCCAATCTACTGGGATTGTCCAACTGTTCCAGTCGAGCCTTTAAATTATTAATAGCTTTCATAAAGGCATCAGAATAACTTTCCAAATGATCAGTACGCTGCCATAAACCTTCCACCAATATCTTAAGTGACTCAATCTATTCAGTATGTTTGGCCTCAACTGTGATCCATATCCATGGCCTCAACTGTGGTCGTGAAATCCATAGGAGGTAGCCCGATGACTCCTCCAGCCACCGGAGGTGAACTTTCACTCTTGGGCAGTGCTCCAGACAGTTGTTGAACTTGCAGGGCCTCAACAACCCCCCCCCCCCCCCATCACTTCTGGGAGGCATCCCTAGCAAGGTAGCAGGAGATCCAACTTTGGTTTTTAAGAACTGCCTGTGTTATTGGTCCTTTGGTTACTGTGCAGTGGATGTGTAATTTTATTATGTCGTGAGTAATCTCCAGGAACAAGCAGGAATGTAGTCCTCACATATGGGTATCATCGGTACTGATGGAGCCTGCGCAGGAACGCTCCCCAGCGTCCAATAGGACACCGTTTTGACCCGGTGAAAAGCGGTATATAAATGCAGTTAAATAAATAAAAAAATAAAAATGCTTTTGGGAGCATTCCTCAGCACATGCGAGCTGCCTTCCCGCCTTTCCAACTATCCCTCTTCAGTTCTTCGTTTTCCGTGGAGCCGACAGGACCTATTCCCTGTCACTGCAGAAAATTCCATCTTTTAATTTCTTTCTTGTGGTCGCGTTTGCCTACCGCATGACGCTTACCGGAACCACCGGTTCTTTTCTTTTCATTAAAAAAAACAAAAAAAAAGGTTGACTGTTTCTTTTCAGAGGCTTTCCTCTTTGGTGCTGGGCGCCATTTTGGGCATTAGGCCCCATTTTCCTAAATCATGGAAAAGCCAACTAGTGGTTTTAAAAAATGTACTAAGTGTGGCGGTACCATTTCCGTCACTGACACCCACGATTGGTGTCTAAAATGTTTAGGACCTGATCATTCTCCAACTGAATGTCTCTCCTGCATGGGGATGACCAAAAGAGGAAGACAGAACCGGGCCACAAAGCTTGGTACCCTCTTTTCTTCAGATACCAGATCCATTGCATCAACATCGTCAAGGGCCTCTTCTTCTTCCCATGGATCTCAGGTAACTAAACATAAAAGCCGGTCCTCAAAGGGTAGCTCTCCTGCTAAGCATCGAGAGGCCATTGGCATTGCCCTTGAGGGAACCACACCGGCAAAACAGCCCCGGCGGGAGGCTTCGGCTTCCAAAGCATCGATGGGGCTTCAGGATGTTCTCGAGGCCTCAACCTCACAAGAACTACCTGTGCCATGCTCAGGGGTTCTGGCCGTCCTCACAGGTACCGACACCCAGGCATCGGCAGCATCGATAGACCAGAGGTTCCACGCTATCGAGCGCACTATCGCAGTTCTTCTTTCGGCTGCGGTACCGGTGGTCCCAAGGGCACCGGTGCCAACATCAACACCGATGCCGGTACCGACACCGGTACAGACACCGGTACCAATGGTACTGGCCCTGGTGGGAACTCTTCCCATGCCATCTCTGGCTGGAGTGGACAAAGCGGGTCACTTCGGTACCGACTTCGATCGGTACCGGGATCGTGCTTTGCAAGAGCATCGGGGCCAGGAATACTTTGATTCCTTCGATTCCGAAGACTCTGACAATTCTGCTGGCACTAGAGGGTTTCTCCTAGAAGATCCCTCTTCTCCCCAACGCAGAATGTCACCTCCAGAGGACATGCCATTTCAGGATTTCATCCGTGATATGGCCAAAGGTCTTTCAATCACAGTAGCTCCTGAAGAGGAACCCAGAGCAAAGGAATTGGAAATCCTCCAATATCCTAAAGCTCCTAAGGAGGCAGCTACTCTGCCTATCCATGAAATTCTGCATAGCTTGATGCTCAGAATGTGGGAGACACCTCTGACTACTTCTCCTCACTCTAGGAGACTTGATACTATGTATTGAGTTCCATCATGTTCTGGATTTCAGAAAACTCAGCTGCCACACCATTCAATGGTAGTGGAATCAGCCATGCGTAGGATGAAAAGTGCAAAAGAGGCATGCATCCAATCCTCCAGGTCGTGAATGAAGGACTCTGGATGCTTTTGGGCACAGAACTTTTCAAGCTTCCATGTTTTCAGCTAGGATCAGTTTATATATCCTATATATGGGAATATTCCTTAAGGAAGTCACAGGAACTTATGAGTCCATTTCTCCCAGATGATAAGAGACAAGATTTTCTTGCTCTAGTTAAGCATGCTCAAGATGTCTCCAAGTTTGTCAATCGTGCAGCCTTTGACTGCTTCGAATGCATCAGCAGAACTTCTGCTATTGCCATTGGTGCATGACGGATTGCCTGGCTACAGGCATCAGACTTGGAGACTTGGGTACAGGACAAGTTAGGCAACATTCCCTGCACGGGGAGAATCTCTTTGGCAAGAACTGGAAGGAAAAGGCTAACGAGTTATATGCTGACAATTCTACCTTAGATAGATTGTCAAAGTCTACAGCCACTCCAGCCAAAAGGAAGCCTTATAAAAAACCCTCTTTTAGCAAAAAGAGGAAGTTTTATCCTTCCTATACCCAGCAGAGTCAGACTCCAGGTCAGGTTGCCCAAAAGGAACAAACTAGACAGCAAAAGAAACCAAAAGGCCTGAGAGCCCAACCAGCTCTCCAGGGTCAGCCCCATCAAGGGCTTTGACTCCTTCCTAGAGAGCTTTGCCTTCCTGCCTCTAAGGGGTCCCCAACCCCCCAATATTCTGGGCAGGTTATGCCACTTTGTCAACAGATGGCATCAGATAACAACAGAAGATTGGACTTTGTCCATTGTAGGAGAGGGGTACAAACTTCATTTTCACAGCATACCCCCTCCTACAATTCTAAAGCAATTCAATTCGCAAACCTCTGCAGACAATCTGCTAGAGCATGAGGTCTCCACACTTCTTGCCCAAGGGGCAATAGAGGAAGTACCCATTTTTCAACAAGGGACAGCAGCTCAGTGGACCCTCTCCACACAGTGGACACAGGCCACGGATCATTTGTCGGACAAAATAACAATCTCTCAATGACTAATTTTGTCCCTCCAATGGTGGCAATCACTAGAAAATCTGACAGTGGGGTCTCCTTTCCATCAACCCCTCTTTCAGGCCACCCTAACAACAGATGCATCACAGGTGGGTTGGGGAGCACACCTGAATCATCTCTCTACCCAGGGCACCTGGACTCCACAGGAGGTTGGTTTACACATAAACCTCCTGGAATTAAGAGCAATTTATTTAGCTCTTCGAGTGTTCCACGCCCAGCTCAGCTACAAGACAGTCCTAGCCCATACGGACAATCAGGTAGCCATGTTCTATGTGAACAAGCAGGGCGGAAAGGGCTCTCTGTCATTATCCAACGAAGCTTTACGGCTATGGGCCCTCGCCAGAGGGTATCAAATTCACCTTCTAGTGGTATATCTTCCAGGCATTCAAAACCTTTGGGCAGACAAACCAGTTGAGTACTGCTACCTCACGAGTGGTCACTCCACCTAGACCAGGTGGCAAAGATATTTCATCTCTGGGGCACTCCAGACATAGACCTTTTTGCAAGTCCACTGAATGCCACCGGTTCTGTTCCAGGATTCCGGTACACAACTGTCAGGCAAGGGATGCCTTTCTCCTTCACTGGGGTCAGGACT
This sequence comes from Ichthyophis bannanicus, assembly GCA_033557465.1. Taxonomy (NCBI): domain Eukaryota; kingdom Metazoa; phylum Chordata; class Amphibia; order Gymnophiona; family Ichthyophiidae; genus Ichthyophis; species Ichthyophis bannanicus. The sequence goes on along the minus strand of CM066031.1, from coordinate 1,786,963,741 downwards.
TCCTTTATGCCTTCCCACCCATTCCCCTCATCCCCAAAACACTCTTCAAGCTTCAGAGAGACAGGGGTCTCATGATTCTCGTAGCACCACGATGGCCACGCCAAACGTGGTATTCCCTGCTTCTGCATCTCTCTCAAGCGGCACCTCTGGAGTTAGAGCATGCTCCAGATCTCCTTTCCCAGGAGAACGGGATGCTATGGCACCCAAATCCCCAATTCCTGCACCTCATGGCCTGGTTGCTGAAGGCTTAGACCTCCAGGATTTCAACCTGTCCCAGTAGGTAAAAGATATCCTTCAGGCTTCTAGGAAACTTTCCACAAGAAGATCTTATGCCTTCAAGTGGAAATGTTTTACTATATGGTGCTCCAAGAGGGGATTAAACCCCCTGGTCATACCCTTAGAATCAATACTAGAGTATCTCCTTCATTTATCAAATTCTGGGTTAAAGACCAATTTGGTAAGACTCCATCTTAGTGCAATTGCAGCTTCTTATAAGCCTCTAAATGGATAACCAATTTCCTCTCATCCACTCCTATCAAGATTTATGAGAGGCCTTTTATTAACTAAGCCACCACCGGTGGCATGGGATCTAAATCTAGTTCTCGGGCAGCTCATGAAGCCACCTTTTGAGCCTTTAGCCACTGCAGCTCTTATGTTTTTGACCTGGAAGGTCATCTTCCTAATTGCAATCACCTCTGCCCGTTGCATCAGTGAATTGCAAGCTTTAGTGGCTGATCCTCCTTATACTAGGTTTCATCATGATAAGGTTGTTCTTCAAACTCACCCACATTTTATGCCAAAGGTGGTTTCGCCTCTTCATTTAAATCAATCAATTTACCTTCCTGTATTTTTTCCGAGGCCTCACACCTCTAATGCAGAAAGAAACCTTCATACTTTGGATTGTAAAAGGGCCTTGGCCTTTTACATACAAAGAACACAGCAACATAGAAAGTCCTCACAACTTTTTATAGCTTTTGACCCTAGTCATTTGGGACTTCCAGTCTCCAAAAGAACTTTATCTAAATGGATTGCCCAATGCATATCCTTTACTTATGAGAGTAAGGGTCTTCCTCTTCAGGATCATGTCACACAGCTCATAATGTGAGAGCCATGGCAGCTTCTATGGCTAATCTCCACTCTGTGTCTATCGATGACATTTGTCGAGCAGCCACCTGGGCTTCGGTACACACCTTCACAGCCCACTACTGCCTAGATAAAGCCTCCCGTCGGGATGCCTTCTTTGGCCAAGCTGTTCTTCAAAATCTCTTTCAAACCTAAACCAACTCCTACCCACCAACCCTGGTGGGATGCCAGAGATCCATGGGAGGAAGGATTCTCACCTTCGATGGTGGCACCTTCCTGGGGCTATCTCCCTGGCATCTTCAGCTAGGGAGTCCCTATATGTGAGGACTACATTCCTGCTTGTTCCTGGAGATAGCGTAGATCTCCAGGAACAAGCAGGAATGTAGTCTTCACATATGGGTATCGTCGGTACCGACGGAGCCTGCGCGGGAACGCTCCCCAGCATCCAATTAGAAAGCTTTTGGGAGCATCCCACAGCACCTGCGTGCTGCCTTCCAGCCTTTCGCAACTGCCTCTCTCCAGTTCTTCATTTTCCGCGGAGCCAGCAGGTCGTTGTTCCTGTCATTGCAGAAAATGTTTCCTTTTTCCCTTCTTTTTTTGTGGTCACATCTGCCTTCCTCGACGCTTTACCGGTACCGCTGGTTCTTCTTCTTTTTTTTCTGTTATTTAAAAAAAATATATATATATATACTTAGTTCTTTTTTCCATGTGCACGCGCCATTTTGGGCCCTAGCTCCAAAATCCTTCCACAATGGAAAAACCCGCTTTGGGTTTCAAAAAGTGCAGCAAGTGTGGCGGTACCATCTCCGTCACTGACACCCATGAATGGTGTCTTAAATGTTTAGGTCCTGACCACTCCATCACGGAATGTATGGCCTGTGCCATGATGTCTAAAAGAGGTCGGCAGAACCGAGCTGCTAAGCTCAGTACTCTGTTTCCCTCTGATGCAGCCTCGGTGACATTGATGTCTTCCAGGGCTTCCTCTTCCTCCCGTGGATCTCAGGTAACTAAACGCAAGTCTAGCCGGTCCTCAAAGGGTAGATTTCCTTCTAAGCATCGAGATGCCCTTGGCGTTGCCCTTGAGGATTCTGCACCGGCAAAATTGCCCTGGCGGGAGGCTTCGGCTTCCAAAGCATTATCGGGGCTCCAGGACGTTCTCGAGGCCTCGATCTCGGCAGAACTACTGGTGCTATGCTCTGGGGTACCAGCTGTTTTCTCCGGTACCGACATCCAGGCATCGGCAGCGTCGATAGACCAGAGGTTCCTGGCTATTTAATGCAGTCTGGTGGCTCTCCTTGCGGCATCGACACCCTCGGAACCGCATCAGACAGTTCAACCGGTACCGGCACCGACTCCAGCACCGGTATCAGTACCGGTACCGACAGAATCGGCATCGGTGTCGGCATTGCTGGCACCCAGTCATGCGATGCCCTCCAGTACCGATACACCAGTACCAATTCCCCCGGTACCGACTTCGGTCGGTACGGATATCGGGCTCTTCAAGAGCCTCGGACAGAAGGTACTTCGAGTCCTCAGAGGAATCTGTCGGTACTTCTCCCAGAGGAGCCTTCCTCCCCCAAATGCAGGATGTCTCCTCTGGAGGATATTTCCTTTCAGGACCTCATCAGGGAGGTGGCTCGAGGTCTGTCCATTACTGTGGCTCCTGAAACAGATCCCAGAGCAAAGAAGCTGGAAATTTTACAGTATCCCAAAGCTCCTAAGGAGGCAGCTACTCTAACCATCCATGAAATCTTGCATGATCTCATGTTAAGAATGTGGGAGACGCCTCTTACCACCTCTTCTCACTCTCGTAGACTGGATACTATGTATCGAGTCCCTCCTTGCCCTGATTTCCAGAAGACTCAGCTTCCTCACCACTCTATTGTAGTGGAATCAGCTATGAGAAGGATCAGGAGTGCAAAGAGGCATGCCTCTAATCCTCCAGGACGTGAGTGCAGAACTTTGGATGCTTTTGGACGTCATACTTTCCAAGCTTCCATGCTTTCTGCCAGGATCAGTTCCTATATTTTATATATGGGAATGTTCCTAAAGGAAATCACAGGAGATTTAGAGGTTTTGAGCCCTCTTCTTTCTGAGGATAGAAGACAGGATTTTCTCACATTGGTCAAACATGCCCAGGATGTTTCTAAATTTGTCAACCGTGCAGCTTTTGACTGTTTTGAGTGCATAAGCAGAATCTCTGCCATTGCCATAGGTGCACGTAGAATTGCCTGGCTCCAGGCATCTGATTTGGAGCTCTGGGTACAAGACAAACTGGGCAATATTCCTTGTACTGGTGAGAACCTGTTTGGCAAAGATTGGCAAGAAAAAGCCAATGAATTGGATGCTGACAATTCCACCTTGGATAGACTATCCAAGGCCACAGCTGATCCTGCAAGAAAGAAATCTTTCAAAAAAACATTATTTTCCAAAAAGAAGAGGTTTTATCCTGCTTATTCCCAGCAGGCACGCTCTGCAGGTCAACCTGTCCGGAAAGGTCAGCAACCACCCAAACAAAGGAAAGCAAAGACTGCTAAGCCTCAACCGTCTCAGCAGTCTCAGCCTCCACAAGGCCTTTGACTTTCATCTAGAGAAATTAGCCTTCCTGGCTCTCAATGGACCAGAGCCTTCCACCATTCCAGGAAGGTTGTGTCATTTTGCCCCCAGATGGGGGCAGATAACAGCAGAGCATTGGACACTCTCCATCATAAAAGAGGGGTATAAGTTTCATTTTTCGAGCATGTCCCCTCCCACAATGGTAAGACAGTTCAATTCTCAGACCTCTCTTATCAACCTATTAAGATCAAGAGGTCACTATACTTCTTGCGCAAGGGGCAATAGAAGAAGTACCCATTCCTCAACAGGGTACAGGGTTCTACTCCCCCTATTTCCTTATCCCAAAGAAAACAGGAGGACACAGACCTATTTTAGACCTCAGAGAATTGAACAAATTCCTGTTCAAGGAGAAATTCAAGATGGTTTTTCTAGGAACTCTGCTGCCATACCTTCAGAGTCAGGATTGGCTATGTTCTCTAGATCTCAAGGATGTGTACACTCATGTTCTCATCCATCCATCTCACAGAAAGTTCCTTCGGTTCCTTTTTCAGGGAAAGCACTACCAATACAGGGTGCTTACTTTCGGCCTCGCCTCTGCACCAAGAGTGTTCACGAAATGCATGGCTGTGGTAGCAGCATTTCTCCGCACTCTAGGGATATTCGTCTTCCCCTACATAGACGACTGGCTCATTCGAGCCCCATCACAGTCAGAGGCTGGGACCTCCCTATCTTGCACAATGCGTATCCTTCAATATTTGGGTCTTGTCATAAACGTCCCAAAATCCAGTCTTTGCTGGATACCAAAAGGGCAAGGGCCTATCTTCCCCAGGCCCGTTGCCTTCGCATAGTGCAGTTAGCTTCTCAAGCAGTGCTAAAGCCTCATCTCACTGCACGAGAAATGCTACAACTACTAGGCCACATGGCATCTACCATGCATGTGGTTCCTTATGCTCACCTCCATATGAGAGCAGCCCAGTGGACCTTATCCACTCAGTGGACTCAGGCATCAGGATGCCTGTCAGACAAAATAGCAAACACAAATCGCCTTATTTTGTCCCTCCAATGGTGGCAGTCCACTCAGAACCTGTTGCTGGGGTCCCCAACTCTCATAACAGATGCTTCACCAATCGGTTGGGGAGCTCATCTGCAAGACCTCTCCACCCAAGGCACTTGGACTCCATAGGAGACTCATCTACATATCAATCTCTTGGAGCTCAGAGCAATCTTCCTTACTCTTTGAGTGTTCTACACCCTGCTCAGCTGCAAGACAGTCCTTATTCACACGGACAACCAAGTAGCCATGTTCTTCGTGAACAAGCAGGGAGGAACAGGCTCTCTGTCACTTTGCAACGAAGCTTTGCGACTGTGGGCCCTCGCCGGAGAGCATCAGATTCATCTCCTGGCAGTGTATCTTCCAGGCATACAAAACTCAGTCGAGTTCTGCTTCCACACGAATGGTCTCTACATGAAAACCAGGTGACCACGATTTTTCAAATTTGGGGAACCCCGAACATAGACCTCTTTGCAAGTCCGCTGAATGCCAAACTTCCCCGGTTCTGTTCCAGAATCCCGGCTCAGGACTCTCAGGCCAAGGATGCTTTCCTCCTTCACTGGGGCCAAGAATTCCTTTATGTCTTTCCACCCATTCCCGTAATTCCCAGGACCCTATTCAAGCTTCAGAGAGACAGAGGCCGTATGATTCTCATAGCTCCACATTGGCCCCGGAAAGTGTGGTACCCTCTGCTTCTACATCTCTCTCAAGCTCCCTCCCTGGAATTAGGGTCTGCTCCAGATCGCCTATCTCAGGAGAACGGAATGTTGTGGCATCCCAATCCCCAGTCTCTGCATCTCAGGGCTTGGTTGCTGAAGGCCTAGATCTCCATGGTCTTAACCTCCCTCAGCATGTAAAGGATATCTTTTATGCTTCCGGGAAGCCTTCCACAAGATGCTCTTATGCTTTCAAGTGGAAAAGGTTTACCATATGGTGTTCGCAGAAGGGTCTTAACCTCCTTGCAGTACCTCTAGAATCATTACTGGAGTATCTCCTTCATTTATCCAATGCAGGACTTAAGACTAACTCAGTGATAGTCCATTTGAGTGCTATTGCAGCTTCTTTCAAGCCTCTAAATGGACAACCTATTTCCTCCCATCCTCTTATAGAAAGATTTATGAGAGGCCTTCTGCTAACTAAGCCTCCCATTAGGCCACCACCTGTGGCATGGGACTTAAGCTTGGTTCTTGGTCAGCTCATGAAGCCACCTTTCAAACCCTTAGCTACTACCTCATTGAAATTCCTTTCTTGGAAGGTTATCTTTCTCATTGCAATCACATCAGCACGTCGTATCAGTGAGTTGCAAGCACTAGTGGCTGATCCACCTTATACAAGGTTCCATCATGACAAAGTAGTCCTTAGGACTCATCCACACTTTATGCCAAGGTGGTCTCGCCTTTTCATCTAAACTAAGCGGTCTACCTACCTGTATTCTTTCCAAGGCCTCATGCATCAAATGCAGAAAGGAATCGTCATATTTTGGACTGTAAAAGAGCTCTAGCTTTTTACTTACAAAGAACACAGCAACATAGAAAGTCCTCTCAACTCTTTGTTGCTTTTGATCCTTCTCATTTGGGACTTCCAGTCTCCAAGAGAACACTGTCAAACTGGATTGCTCAGCGTATTTCCTTTGCCTATCAGAGTAAGAATCTTCCTCTGGAGGGCCATGTCACAGCTCACAATGTGAGAGCCATGGCAGCTTCAATGGCTCATCTACACTCTGTGTCTATCGGCGACATCTGTCGAGCAGCCACCTCGGCCTCCGTTCATACCTTCACAGCCCATTACTGCTTGGACAAGGACTCCCGCCGGGATGCCTTGTTTGGTCAGGCTGTTCTCCAACACCTGTTCCATACCTAATCAACTCCTACCCACCATCCCTGGTTGGATGCCAGAGATCCATGGGGGGAAGTGGAGCCCTTTCTCAGGGACACACAACTTCTGGGGTCTCTCCCTGGCATCTGAAGCTAGGGAGTCCCCATATGTGAAGACTACATTCCTGCTTGTTCCTGGAGATAGCATAGTTACTCACCTGTAACAGGTGATCTCCGGGAACAGCAGGAATTTAGTCTTCACAACCCACCCACCTCCCCTAGGAGTCGTATCTCTCTATCTCTTTCTCGCTCTCTCTCTTTGTCTCAGCTTTAAAACTCAACTGGAGAGAGGCAGTTGGGAAAGGCAGGAAGGCAGCATGCAGGCACTGTGGGATGCTCCAAAAGCTTTCTAATTGGACGCTGGGGAGCGTTCCCGCGCAGGCTCCGTCAGTACCGACGATACCCATATGTGAAGACTAAATTCCTGCTGTTCCCAGAGATCGCCTGTTACAGAGACAAAGAGAGAGAGAGACAACTCCTAGGGGAAGTGGGTGGGTTGTGAGGTCTAAATTTCTGCTGTTCCTGTAGATCACCTGTTACAGGTGAGTAATTACTCACCTGTAACAGGTGATCTCCGGGAACAGCAGGAATTTAGTTCTCACAACCCACCCACTTCCCCTAGGAGTTGTCTCTCCCTCTCTCTCTCTTTGTCTCTTTCCTCTCTCCCTCTATCCTTTCACTCAGCTACAAACTTAACTGAAGAGGGACAGTTGAAAAGTTGGGAAGGCAGCGCGCATGTGCTGAGTGATGCTCCCAAAAGCGTTCCTATTGGATGCTGGGGAGCGTTCCCATGCAGGCTCCATCGGTACCGATGATACCCATATGCGAGGACTAAATTCCTGCTGTTCCCAGAGATCACCTGTTACAGGTGAGTAACTATGCTTTCCTCACCTGTAACAGGTGATCTCTGGGAACAGCAGGAATTTAGTCCTCACAACCCACCCACTTCCCGTAGGCGTTGTCTCTCTCTCTTTGTCTCTTTCCTCTCTCCCTCTATCCTTTCACTCAGCTACAAACTTAACTGAAGAGGGACAGTTGAAAAGGTGGGAAGGCAGCGCGCATTTGCTGAGTGATGCTCCCAAAAGCGTTCCTATTGGATGCTGGGGAGCGTTCTCATGCAGGCTCCGTCGGTACCGATGATACCCATATGCGAGGACTAAATTCCTGCTGTTCCCAGAGATCACCTGTTACAGGTGAGTAACTACACTTTATCAGCAAAACAAAAAACATACAGTGCAAATAAATATTGCATATCGCATTGGGTAACATATTCAAACACTTTTCCCCCTTCCTCCCCCCACTCCAGGAGCACTCCTTTTCACTGTGGGTACAAGTATGTGTACTGTTTTACAGCATAATGCTTTTACCCACAGTAAAAGTGGGGAATTTACATTTATGAACATATTCTCATGGAAGGTAATTTCCAAAAGTCACCCAAAAAATCCTTCACAACTACTAAGTCAAGAAAAGGGAACTCAATAATCTTTCATGTGTAAAAAATCTTAGAAGTGTTAGGGAACCGGGAGCAGCAGCCAGTAGACTCGGGTGCGGTAAGCCTGGCTGTGAAACTACTGAAGCTGTGTAGCTCAGAGTTTCCTACAGGCAGTGAGCTTATGCCCCCGGAAATGGTGAGACCCTCGAAGCAGGTGTGCTCTGTTCATGGTTAGTGCATGCCTAAAACGCCCACACTAACTGTGATGCACCGTCAACACCCATGTTCCGTCATTAACCACCTTGTCTCCACCCAATTGAGCACTACCCAGTTGGCATGGCATTTTTGGTGCAGGGTCCTAAGCTAACTTTTAGCATGGGGAGCTTACAGTGCGCTAAACCCCACACTTATGGTCAATGCGGTTTAGTAAACATGTTCTTTAGTTTGTATCGAATAAATGAACATCACCTTCCCATTATCACTTTATCATTATTAAAAGTTTTCTTCAAAAGGCAAGTCTGTATTTATTTACTTCTTTATTCTCACATGTCATATGCTACCTATGACCAAATCGCTAAGAGATTTCCATGGCTAAAAGCAGAAAAGAATGCTTTTAATGGAAAGGATCCCCACACACAAACACACACACTTGGGTCAATATTCAGCTGCTGCGGTCAGCGTTTTTTTAAACTGCTAGCTGTGTCACTTAAATAAAATATGCATGTTCACTCTGCTCTCCGAATACTGGCCAGCCCTGAATGTACATATAGTAAGGCAGGTGCCAGAATTATCTAGATAGCAGCAATATTCAGTATGTTATCCGGACAGACTATCCAGATAACTTGGGACAACTTTTTGCTGTCCTAAGTTATCCGGACAGTTCATCGGGAGAGCAGGCTGAATGTGGGAGCTATCCAGATAATTCCGGGGGCCATCCACTTTCCGTTCTGGCTTTATGCAGATACAGTAAGTGCGGGAGGTCAGTAACAATTTTCACAGACACTATCTGGCTGTTGTCACTGAAAACGGTCGGGTAGATGCAGCCACTGGTACTTATCCAGATAACAGTGCTCTATCTAAATAAGTGCTTTCAAATATTAATGGTGTGATTGCTGTGTTAGTCCACTTTAATGGTACTTGAAAGAGAAACAAAAAAGGAAAATAAGGTGACTAACTATACATTTGTGGACTACTAACTTTTCAAAGTTAAAACCTTCTTCAGGTCAGAACAGATAGTCCAATAAAAAGGTATCACCTTATTTTCCTTTATTTCTCTTTTTATTTAACTACCTTTAAAAAACAGGTTCTGTATGTTTTGTCTATGTTCTTTGTCTGTCTGTCTGATTTTATTAGATTTAAGAATTAGGAGCTCTTTATTATATGTGAATATAAAGTGCTACATAAACCTGGTAGCACTATACAAAGGTTATAGAAACCTTTGAAAATAGTATTCTTTATGTGTATTTGTTTCTGGGCTACTTAATACTTGTCACTGATAACTGCTCTAGAGAGCAAGAGAAATAAAGCATTAAACATAAAGTAAAAAAAAAAAAAAGACTCTCCCGTTAAATGCCAACACCAAAGTCCAAGGCCTCAGTGGAGACACGGTATCTACAAAAGCTTCATTAACTCTGTTAATAAGCTTTGATGTTCCTCTATGCAAGCATTAACCGAGGTTGGTTAACAAACAATGACGTGGATCTTATATGCTGTTTGTGACCGAGCAGGTGATGATTTTCTCTCTACTGCCTCAGTCAAGGACTTTAAGTTTTTAGATATCAAAGATGGGCTGTCAAAAATTGAAGATTTTTGTGGCAGGGGTTACCGAGGGAACAGATATGACATAACTTCTTTTGACAAATATGCAATGAGTAACTCTTTCAGCACAGGCAGACTTGATCACCTGCAAATGGACTAATATACTTGCTTCATATCCTTTTACTTTTATAAGTCAGGAGAGAAAGATAACATGTACTACATGTGAACCTGCTATACCCTGCAGGTATTCTGTTTGGTAAGGAAGAGGGGGGTCTCAGTTTCTTCAGCTCGGTCTTGTGTGACTCAGATTGAAATCTAAATTTTCTGTGGCAGATGTGATGCACTCTTCTTACCATGGTGATGGGGTAGGGGAAGGTGGGGAGGAAATTCTTACAAGATCTCGGCAACTACTTCCTCTTGTTTTTTTCTTGAAATGAGAGGTGTTAAAAAGGAGGTGGGTTTTTTCCTTGTTATTTCCACTCCAGCTGTTGCTGTTGCCTGAGAATCGGCAGGGTGAGGGTGGAGGGACATATAGGTTTTTCAAATAATCGAGATGGGTGTGGAGATGAAAGAGGAAAGATATTTTTTTTCCCTTCCTCTTTCACTTTCCATTTCTCTTGACTCTTTCCCTTCCTTTACATGAATAGTCACCTGAAAACAACATAATGGTACAAAGAACTGTCACACAGATGTGGAACATCAAAATAAAAAATCAATATTGAACCCATATAATCTTTTGGAAAAGAAAATCTTTTTTTTTATCAGACCATTATAAAAAACTTGATAGCCAACAATCTTTAAAGTCTATCAAGTGAGCTAGTTTGGTTCATTTTAATATATAAACCTAAAAATCTCATTTATTAATCTTCAAAAACACAGTTATCCTCTTCACTGCTTTCACCAAATGCAAACTACACAGTATATAACACAGCAACTGATGCAGCACTATGTTTTGGACCGCCAACATTTCACAACCTCCTGCTTCAGGGGATCTCTACTATTTAAGAACTACTTATCTTTATGAACTTTCATCATTTATTTAATAGGTTTTTTATACCACTTTATCATTTCAGTCAAAGCAATTTGCATTGTAACTTGAACTTGGTAATGTACATTAAACAGGACATTGATAACTTGGATTTTTCTGAGGCAATGGAGAGCTAAGTGACTTGCCCAAGGCTATAAGGAGTGCTAGTGGGAATCAACCCCTGGTCTTTTAGTTCCTAAGCCATTACTCTAACCATTAGGCTACTCACAGTTGCAAAGGATGCCTTATTGCCTCCTAATCTGCCGGTGTTTCTACTTAATACCCCATCATGATGTGCAGCATCAGTTGGTGCAGAAGTTGCGCAACCTTTAAGACGCTCATCCTTCGAGCCTTGAAGCCCTCAGAACTCTTTCTTCTCTCTTCTTCTTCACCCCCTCGCAGGCGTTTAGTGGCACAGTAAGATAGTACGTGTTTATTTATAATCTATTTATATTCAATCTTCTGTATCACTGATTACATAGGATAGACGCTGTGGTGCGCAAAAAAATATAAAAAATACATCATCCATTACTATTCATTATAAGGGGGTTTACCCACAGAAAAGAGCCCTTTGAAAATAGTTTTTTTCTCCTGTCTATAGGGAATACTATGCTCACTGCCCACAGAGGGGCCTATATACTAAGCTGCATTAGCTACTTGGTAATTAATGTGCACTATCAAGTTAGCAGCCTCTGCATTAGATACATTAAGAGGGTAATTTTATAAAGTTGCACCTTGGTGACACATTTTCACATGCATATTTCATACCTGTTTTCTAAAGGCAAATATTATAAAATGCTAGTGTATGGGGGGGCGTAGCCTGATGTCCAGCGGGACAATCGCATAGCGCAGAGACTCCTGAGAGGCCTACTAGGAATCCTGACTGTAAACCGCACAAAACTCCCGAATTAATACTCCGGGTCTACCGCGGGAACTCAGAAGGATGGCGGCATCCAAACCGACACGCCTGGATTTTGGAAATCCGACTACTACCCATGGCAAACGTTCAAAGACAGAGCCTCCTTCTCCCCAGAAAATGGCCGCGGCTCGGGAAGGGCCTGAAGGGCTGCAGGAAATACTGGCTGAGATTCGGGGGGTGAAAGATCTAGTGCAAACAAATGGAGAATCGCTTCGGGCGGTACGGGAGGACCTGGCCATAATGCAAAGCAAATTTGAAGAAATCTCGTTGCGACAAGATAAAGTGGAGGGAATCCTTGACTCGCATACTGCTCGCCTCGCAAAGCTGGATAAAGTAGAGCGGCAGCTGCGTGCCCTCCAGAGAGAGGTCGAGGAAGGGAATAACCGAGCCCGTAGAAATAACGTTCGAATTGTCGGCATTCCTGAGGGAGCGGAGAACACTGACATGAAGGCCTTTCTTTGCAAGCTGCTTCCCTCACTGCTGAAAATCACTTTTGAAAGGGACTTGGAAATTGATCGGGCTCACCGGGTACCTGCAAGCCTTGCACTCAATCGTAAGTCTCCGAGGCCTATTATCTTCCGGCTTCTCCGCTACCAGCAGGTAGAGCAGATTCTGAGCGCGGCACGCACGAGAGGCCCCATAGAATTTGAGAGCCACCGGATTTCCTTTTTCCCAGACTTGGCCAAGCCTACGGTGGAACGTAGAAAGCGCTTCTTGGAATATCGCCCAAGGCTGCAGCAGTTGCAAGCCCGATATGGCCTGATGTACCCGGCCAAGCTCCGTGTAACGCTGCACAATCAGACCAGAACATTTGATGACCCCGAGATCTTGGCAGCGTACCTAGAGGCTAAAGAGGCCGAGCAGATGCGATGAGGAACAGTTAGTCAATTCTAAGTGACTGTGCATTACGCTGTCTTGACATTGTTTGCTGCCAAATCCAGGGTTGCCATAGCCCGGGATTTGACTATCTTTGTTGGCTGTTTATTTGCATTTGATACGTTGCCTAGCCTAATCTCGCTCTGGTGGGCCTCAGTGCCCTCAACAGTGGTGCAGGTTCATGTGTTTCAGATATGGCTCTCTCGGACCCACCCCGCTGGCGCAAGTTCACCATGGTTTATTGGGGTGTAGCTTCTCCTCTAGGGCACATTGGTGATTATCTGGCTCGATGGGGTACATGGGCCATTATACCATACTTATACAAGGTAGCTGTACAGATACGATATAATCTTGCTATTCATTGTGGAAGACTTATCACATTTGTGCGATTTTTCTCTGAATACCTAATTATGTGTCTATGGCCCTATGTAAGGTTTTGTCATTAAATGTAAAAGGGGTCAATAACCCGATCAAGAGGAAAAAAATCCATACCTATTTATGTCATGAGAAAGCTGACCTGGTGTTGCTGCAAGAAACGCACCTAAATACAAATGAAACCCTGAAACTTGGTGTTAAACCTTACATGGTGGCCGCCTACTCTCCAGCTGTTTCAAAAAAATGTGGGGTCGCTATCTTGATAAGGAAGTCTCTGAATGCCACTGTTATCGACAATAGCTCCGATGGGGAGGGTAGATGGTCTCGGGCTTTAATTCGGATTGGGAATATTGAAGTGACATGTATCTGCTTGTATGCTCCCAACATAGACAACCCCGCTTTCTTTGCTGCTATTGCCCAGGTGGCCCAAGCTTCGGCTAGTACTCCTCTGATTACACAGGTACACTACCAAAAAACTGCCTCCAGTTTTGCAACTCATTCCTATAGATTTTGGGGTGCTGAATCCAGGAAAAATAGCCAAAATGTTCCATCACGTCACGTTTTCTTGCAGAATTAGATTTCTTACCCATATAAGGAATGTTCACATAATTTCTTTTTAGCCGACTGCAGTTTATTTTCTTGGCCCAAAATAGAGGTTGTAATGGTTAACTAACTAGAAACACTCCCTCATGATATTTTAGAGTGTTTTGTATTCATTTTATATATTAACAGGACAATTGGGAGGCGGGGGGCTAAATCCAGTACTCGCGCTGGCGCATGTTCTTTCCTGTTCGCCTCGCCTCGTTCACTCGCTCAAACACGGTGGTTGCGACATGAACGTTCCTGTCAAATTTCAGTTTCTTGCAAGTTCATTATTACCTTTTGTTTGCTCAGTCGTAATCCAGTTATTCCGAAGTGCTTCACTACAGTTGTAGTTTGCAGTGCTGTGTATTTGTGATGGCTCACAGAGCCAGAGGTTGCGTCAACTCTCCGGACAGTTTTTGTTTTATTTGTGGGGAATATACCGTGAAAAAGCGGCAGAGGAACATTTCTGCATTTATTAAAAAAGTATATTTCGCCTATTTCGGTTTGAAGTTAGGCGATCAAGACAAACCGTGGGCTCCTCACAAAGTGTGCAAGACATGTGAGGAAGATCTACGCTTATGGATGAAAGGTAAAAAACAAGCATTTCGTTTCGGAATACCTATGATGTGGCGTGAACAAAGAGACCACAGCAGTGACTGCTATTTTTGCTCTTGCATTGTGAAGGGATACAACTTAAAAAATAAGAACGTAATAAGTTACCCCAACCTTCCCTCAGCAATTAGGCCTATGCCTCATAGCAACGAAGTACCTGTGCCTGAACCACCAAAATCTTTGGATCATATTTGTGTGGACGGTTCTGATCATGATGAGACTCATCAGATGGCTTTTCCCGATGAGTCCAGTACTTCCGAGTTTGAAACTGAACCAGATCCGAAACCTGAACTTTTCTCTCAAGCTGAATTGAATGATTTAGTCTGGGATTTAGGACTCCCAAAAGATGCTTCCCAACTGCTAGGTTCTCGGCTTAAACAGAAAAATCTATTGTCACCAGGAACAACTTTTTATTGGTACCGCAACCGCGAGACACAATTTTTGAAGTATTTCAGCAAAGAGGAAGATTTGGTATTTTGCAACGATATATACGGAGTGATGGAAAAGTTTAAACTCAAGTATGATCCTGCTGAATGGCGGCTGTTCATTGATTCGTCAAAAGACAGCATAAAAGGTGTTCTTTTTCATAATGGCAACACATTCGCTTCAGTTCCTATTGCTCACTCTGTTATTCTCCAAGAAAAATACGAGAATTTGGCCCTGATTCTTCAGAAGATTTGTTATGATGAGCATAAGTGGATGATTTGTAGAGACTTTAAAATTCTATCCATGCTATTAGGGCAGCAATCCGGTTTCACCAAATATCCCTGCTTCCTTTGCTTGTGGGATAGCCGGGCCCGCGACCTACACTGGGGGAAAAAAGACTGGCCAATTCGGGAGTATTTGAGACCCGGTGAGAAAAATGTTCTTCATGAGAGCTTGGTACCTCGTGATAAAATTCTATTACCACCTCTCCACATTAAGTTGGGTCTCATTAAGCAATTCATCAAGTCCCTTCCAAAAGATGGTGAGTGCTTTCGGTACCTTTGCTCAAAGTTCCCCCGACTTTCTGAAGCAAAGCTAAAGGAAGGAGTGTTTGTTGGCCCTGATATAAGGAAACTCATTTCAGATGGAGCATTCGCTGAAACGATGTCTGAGAAGGAAAAAGAAGCCTGGGATTCCTTCAAGGATGTTGTTCTCAAATTCTTGGGGAACAGGCGGGATGAGAACTATAAGGATATTGTTGCCAGGATGCTCAATGCCTTCAAAGAACAAGGCTGTAACATGAGCCTGAAAGTCCATTTCTTGCACTCCCATGTGAACTACTTTCCCGAAAACTTGGGGGCGTACAGTGAAGAACAAGGTGAAAGGTTTCACCAGGACATCAAGGACGCAGAGAGAAGGTACCAAGGAAGATGGAACACCACTATGATGGCTGATTTCTGCTGGTTGCTGCTGCGGGAAACCCCAGATGAAAAATATGCCAAGCAGCGCACCAAGAGAAGCATTCGGGGGAAGAAGAAACGGGCCCACCAGGAGATTGATTGACCCAAGAATGACTTTAAAATCTAAACTGTGTTGACAAATATCGTGTTTTTACTAAACTTTGAAATAAAAATTTGCTAGTTATTACCACAGTGTCGGATCTCATTTATTAGAATTTTATTTTCACACCATCGGGTGTTTGTCTTCATGTATTGCAATGGTGCGGTTTGCGTTTTCTATTCTTACATACATACCTGTACAACATTTTTTGCACATTTCTTTGCTTTGCTTTGTGTCTAACCTCGCTCTTATATGCTCAATGTTTGTGCACATGTATGTGGCTGTTTTAAGTGCAGACAATTTTGCTACCATCACAGTGTGTTTTGTTGACATTACTCTATTCTTATGTGCTGCCTTGTTACAATTTTCTTTATTCTTATTTGAATAACTACTAAACAATTAGTATAAAGAATTCATCCAAGAAACTTTTATCTTGATCGCACTCAATCTGAAACATTCACCTCAAACTGCTAACCCAATGTAGCAAAAAATCTGTACGTGATGGAGCAAATTGGTTACCAGATTTGGATTCAGCGCACCAAAAAACGTAAAAATCAATCGAAACATTAGAGGCAGTTTAAAAAAAATTTTTTTTAGTGTACCTGTGTTATCGGAGGGGACTTTAATCAGGTCATTGACCCATTACTTGATAGGCAACCGCCTCGAACTGCTGGTATACTCAAGAGTCAACTTATGCTTGCTTCCATGATTCAGGAACTTGCGTTAGTGGATCTTTGGAGGCTACTGCACCCCACTGAGCTAGAGTTCACCTTTTTTTCACCTCCTCACCAGTCTCAGTCGAGAATAGATTTTTTCCTTGTTTCAAAAACATTAGTATCTCAAGTGGAGGCGATGGTGATCCATCCCCTACATATTTCAGATCACGCTGCTATTTCTTTTACATTACGAGATAGTCCATCCGGTGGGAAACCAGGAGATTGGTTCTTTGACAGGACCATGTTAGATAATCAGGAATTTCAAGCTGAGATTCGGCTGGCCATACAGGACTACTTTCACTTTAATATTCCTCAAGCCACGACGGGATGGGCCTGGTGGGAAGGATTTAAAGCTGCCATAAGAGCGACTATCACTAGTTTTCACATCCGATTGGGGAAACAACGTAAGCAGCAGTTGCTAGTCCTAGAACAACAAATTAAAGCAGGGGAGCGGGTTCTTACTTCCAGAACGGATCCCTATGTGCTGATCCGGTTGCAACGGCTATGATTTCAATATAATTCGATT
Source organism: Ichthyophis bannanicus (assembly GCA_033557465.1). NCBI lineage: Eukaryota > Metazoa > Chordata > Amphibia > Gymnophiona > Ichthyophiidae > Ichthyophis > Ichthyophis bannanicus. Next base: position 1,786,946,866 of record CM066031.1, on the reverse strand, counting down.
CTTTCTACCGCAGCCTCGCAAAGCATTAAGGCGCAGCGAGGGACTTACTACCGGGAAAGTAATCGGGCTGGAAGGCTACTTGCCAATGCCCTGAAAGGCCAGAGAGAAGCCAAAAGAGTCGCGGCTCTTCGAGATCCACAGGGGCGAGGTGTAATAACGAAGGATACAGAAATAGTGGAACTTTTCCGGGATTTTTATGCCCAATTATATCAGTCTGAAGGCGCTCACGCTCAAGCGGACTTTGAACATCTGGTGTCCGGTATACAGCGCCCGACGCTATCCGATGAGGATAGGGAGGCCCTGGATGAACCCTTTTCGGATATTGAGATTAAGCAGGCGATAAAGCGAGTGGCTGCAGGTCGGGCGGCGGGCCCCGACGGCCTTCCGGCTGAGTTTTATAAAACCTTTTATTTGGATCTAGTCCCCCAATTACGACTTTATTATACTGCTCTCGTCACGGATAACTCTCATATCGGAGCCTTCTCGGCGGCGAACGTAGTAGTGTTTGAAAAAGAGGGGAGGGATCCTCTATTGACAGCTAATTACCGCCCAATCTCACTTCTCAATGTGGACTATAAAATATTTGCGACGGTTTTAGCCAATCGGCTGTCAGAGAGAATGTCCACCTTGATTCACCCAGACCAATGCGGCTTTATAGCCGGCAGATCTACTGCCGATAACGCCAGAACCTTATGTCACGTGCTTGCTGGCTCTGCACACTTAGATCAACCCCTAGTTGGCCTCTCCCTCGACGCCGAGAAGGCTTTTGATCATCTGGAATGGCCTTTTCTATTTACGACTCTTCAATGGTATGGCTTTGGGGATGGTTTTCTCCGCTACCTAGCAGTCATGTATACTCAGCCCACAGCCACAATCTGCGTCAATAATATCAAGTCCCGCCCGTTTAATCTTCAGCGGGGCACGCGCCAGGGATGTCCCTTATCCCCCCTGTTATTCAATTTAGCGCTCGAACCTTTAGCCCTTCTGATTCGACAGTCTGTAGATATCCACGGAATCCCTCTTAGTAACAGGGAGATTAAACTCTCTGCATACGCAGATGACCTAATGCTCTTGGTCTCCCCAACCTCGGTTCCAACTGTATTGGCAAAGATTGACTGCTACTCGCACCTATCGGGCTACAAAATCAATTGGACTAAGTCAGTGGCTTTTCCACTGAACCATTGGGCCCACCGGGATGATCTGAAAGCTTTCCCCTTTGTCTGGCAACCCCGTATGGTGAAGTACTTAGGGGTCCACTATTGCTATCCCTTGGAAGATACTATTAGCTTTAATGCCAAGGAAATAGTCTCAAAAGTCCGTGCGCTGACTAACAAATGGTCCCCTCTCGCCTTATCGTGGTGGGGTCGGGTTGAGACCGTGAAAATGATGATTGTTCCTAAAGTGAACTATATTCTCGAAATGTTGCCGTGTCTATTGCCCCTACAAATATATAGGGAGATAGAGGGTCTCCTTAGTCGTTATTTATGGCAAGGCAAACCACCGAGGCTAGCCAAACAAAAGTTGAAACAGGATAAAAGTTTGGGAGGGGTCAGATTCCCAGATTTTTTAATGTACCATAGAGCTTTCCTATTAAAACAGGGCTCTCGGTGGCTGGAGACCCCTGCAGATGGTCGTCCAGTCTGGCTGGGAATAGAGGAAGCGCTCTGCGCCCCGATACCATTAGTGAACCTACCCGGTATGTGCTTTCAGTCGAATATACATCCTCCACGAATGATCGTTGATACCCTCGCGGCGTTTAATACCTTTATTCATACTATGGGCCCACAGGCATGCCCCTCAAGCACGCTCCCGTTATGGCATAACCCGCTTTTCAAAATCCAGAATAAAACGATTGCCTGGAGCCACTGGCACTCTCGGGGGATCTGGAGAGCCAGCCAGCTGTTTGCGGGTAGTCGCTGGAAAGATTTCAGTAAGTTGCAAAGGGAGTTTGGTCTCCTCCCTAAGCATTATTTCCAATGGTTGCAGCTCAAACATTGCCTTGAGAGTGCCCGGGTCGCACCGCGGCCAGACACTACTGAGTCAGGGTTACCAGAGATAGGCCGCTTGATCGGGGGTACGACGGGAGTGGCGTCCAACTTTTATAAAATAATATGCCAAAGTGCTGACATGGGGACACCCAAGATCCAACAGGCATGGGAACGAGAATTGCAAGTTACCCTAACTGCTCAGCAATGGCGGAAGGTCTGGAGCAAGGTAGTCAGGGTATCTCGCTCCGCCTCTATTACCCAAACGCTCTTTTTCTTTACACACCGATGTTTATATACTCCAGATAAGATGTCCAAATGGAATACCACCATTAGTAACTGCTGTTGGACATGCCATACAGCCATCGGCACCTTAGCTCACATTGTTTATGAATGCCCCATACTGCAGCTCTATTGGGAACAGGTATGGCGCTGTATACAATCTATTCTTCAATTTAATGAACCTCTCACTTGGAAGATTGTGGGGCTACGCTCAGTGGCGGGGCTCCCATCCCTCCCGAAAGCGGGTAGTTTTTTGTTTGATTTTATGATGGGCCTGGCTATATGTTTAGTTATACGGAACTGGAAAAATTGTGCCCACCTTAATGTACATGAGTGGTGGAACCTAGTTTGTATGTACAGTAAATATGAGCAGATGCCTCGTAGGGCTCTTTCTCATAATAGATCTCATTTGCTTAAATGGAAAATGTTAAATGATTATGTACAGGTAGCCAAATGTTCCCATAGGGTCGCTCAGACTTGATTATTCATACTTATGAGTGTGGTCCTGTATCCCCATGGCTAGCAGCAAGCCTGCACCCATATAAGGGTGCTGCTACTTACCCTAGAGGAGAAGCTGGGGGGGGGGGATAGGGGGTGTTTCTTTCATTTTATGTTATCACTGTTCTTGTTTATTGTATGTTTTCTGTTTCAATAATGAAAATAAACGTTGGAAAAAAAAATGCTAGTGTATGTTGGAGAGAACGCAACTTAAGGTAAGGTATGATTGCCTTCACCAGCCCTAGAGCTCATATAAATTACCACACCTACGTTTTGCAAGTAATCACGTAAATTATAGTATTTTATAATGGACACACATATTTGCCATCACCCAGTGTCTCTCTCTTTCTCTGTTTATCATAGGCCCTCCCCAGCCATCATCCAGTGTCTCTCTCATTGCCTCCCCAGCCATCACCCTTGTCTCTCTCGCTCTCATTGTCCCTTCACGACCATCATCTCTTGTCTCTCATTGTTTTCACCACTCCAGCAATCACCCAATGTCTCTCCATTCCTGATTTGTTGTTGCACCAAAAAGATTATTTCTTGTTCACTGCAATCAGCTCTCTAAAAGGAGCATGAATCCTGCCTTAGCATTTTTTGTTAACGCTTTTCAGTGTAACTCTTATCCCTTTAGAGCTGAGTTTCTTCTCTCTTCTCTTTACTCCAGACTACACAGAAAATACAGCAGCCTTTCCAATCCAGTGCCCTTCAGACCAGACATGCCAAAAGAAGATGCATACATTACCTGTATACTCTGTGATTTGCTCTAGAAGTAAAGAAATGTCCCCTGTTGGAAATGAACTTGCATAACCTGCCTTTTCTTCACATTTTCTCATTTGTCTGGGAGCCATCCCAAGAAAAGAAGTTGCAAAAACTGACCCATCTGCCTCCTGGGAAGGGGGAGGGGGTGGAATGATAATACATATTTCTGTTTGCTTGTAATACAACTTTGGGTAAATTGACTGCCTATCTAACAGCAAATCAAGATTGGGCAAGCCAGCAACAAATTTTGTTTGATCCCAAGTAAACAGAGATTCTGTGAGCTCCTAACAAAAGCAGCCAAATATTATGATGATTTCATTTGCCAATCTCCATATTTACTTCACTATTCTAATTCTTCATCACATGGATTGGTCATTTTACTAGGAAGTTTCTTGTCTCTGGCTGGGAACAGAGAAGGAGCAGAGCCTGAGAGTGTGGGCTTGGTTTACCTTCTGTGCAATTGAAATATCTATTTCAGGAGTGCTTCCAAATAAAATTCTAATGGTTTTAAAATACCATCAGTGTCCATATATTTGCTTTTACAACCATAGACATTTGAGAAAATCCAATATCTAGTAAGGATGTGCATGTAAATGGGAAATATCAACAAAATTTGTCACTGAAAAATACAAAATTCAGGTTTTCTCCCCTGTTTCATCACAAGCTTAGCTGGCATCAAACCAGTAACCTTTGGAATGGAAAGCAAATATCTTTCAGAAGATAGACTACAACCATAGAAACTGGTTGTAGCAAGCATTGTGATTTTGCTGATGATTTTCCTTCCTGTTTTCTGACTGCCCACAAAGTTTGTCTGGTATGCAGCTCTATGTAAAATGCTAACTGGATTTTTTTGCTTGTGAATCTATTGACTCCTGCTGTAGTGATTTATTCCAAAGATTTTTTTTTTGCTGTGTTCTTGTTCCAGAAATTCTGTGACATTCACAGACATTTTCCAAGTCTAATGAGATCCTGCTTGTTTGATCATCAACCATGATCTGCATTAGGCTTGCTAAATATCTCTGATAGTCTACTTAGATATGGTTTCACAGAACTTATGGCACAAGAATACGGCAAAAGAAAAATCTTTGGAATAAATCTCTACAGCAAGAGTCAATAGGGACTTACATACGTGCTTGCAGAAGTGTGCCCATTCACATTTGTAAGTCTTTGAGAATAGAGATGTGTGTTTCTACCAAGTTGTCCAGTTCGAGGAGTGAGACAATTTTGGCCAGTCCTGGTTCTGCAATTATACCCCAAAGCAGTGTGGTATTAGTAGTATTTTATTTAGTTGGATTCATACCTTTTCATTGCTAACTCAAGATGAGTTACATTCAGGCACCACTAGGTATTTTCTTGTCCAAAGAGGGTCTAATGTGATTAATGTGTAAATGTGATTAATGTCATTCCTGGGCAATAATAGGGCTTGTGTTAAATAACAGATGTTAATATACTGTTCCCATACTGCATTTTTCAATACAATACTCAACAGTTAGCTAAAAAAGTTCAACATCCAAGAAGAAAACTCAGACTCAGAAGGGGAATATGCTTAACATTCATTAGAGGGCAAAACATATATTATTTTACCATAATGCACGCTAGTTTGTGACAATGTATGTCCCTTCATAATGAGATGCAAAGTGTGCAAATTCATAAAAAACCCTAATTATGATGCAAACCAAATGATGCAACTTGCATTGAACAGCATAAGCTGTGTTATTCTTGGAAAATAATGCCAGCTGTCACACCCCCAGCGGGCCCTATCGGTGGGGTCAGGTATTGCCTGATGATTCCTCCTCTTGGCTCTGTCAATACTGCAGGCAGCCTTGCCTGGCCCTCTGAGAGTGGTAGTTGTACCTTTCTATTATATGAACCACATAACACACTTCAATTCCAAATTAGGGCTTTATTCCCCGTCCACGAGGTTTTTTCTCTTTCTTGGCAAAACAAATAACAGACCACTTTGGGCATATAACATAAATTAAATGTATAACAAAAATAGCTTACTTCAGCTTTTAAATACAAACAAAAGAAAAGAATTAAACAGCCTCACTGTTCCTAATACAGCCTTTTCTTTTGTTGCTACAGCACAGCTCACTTCTACTGCTTTAAACTCTGGTTATCTTCAACCATTTACCTTAGAGAGAACTCTGGGTCAATCACAGATAATGAACAGTCCATTGGTTCAGGAACAACTGGTATATCTGAATTCTCACATTCCATTAATTCATATTCATCTGAACCCTTAATTCTAGGATCAGCTGTTTCACAGGGATAAGGCTGGTTTGCTCCGTCAAACAGGAAGTTGCTCTGTCCCTCTGCACAAATGCCTTGCTGGGAAATACCATAAGGTTTTGAATGGGGCTCATAGGAGCTCTACCCCTGTTGGTAACCAAAAGGATATTTCAAACCTTCACTAGCTCTGCTACTAGAGCATTTGTGGTATGCTCTGAGCTTGCTCGGGTCTAGCCCTTGCAACACAGCTGCCCTGGATTGCACTGCTCGAGACGGAACCTTATCACAGGTTGGGAGTTTAAACTTGCTAGCAAAATCACAAGCTTCTTCAGGTAAGAAAACTTCTCTTCTTTTAAAGCTTCTAGCACAAGGGAAGAAGTTATTCTCTGTTTCTCTTAAGCTTGTTTTATGTTGGCTTTTCCTGTTACTTCAGGGTTTTACCCACTCAGGTAGGAAACAGCCTCTATTAGTATTTCCTGCTTTGTTACCTTCTATGGAAGATCTCCTACGTCTCTCGTGCCCTCCACGCATACATACAGTATCTGGCTGCTGATTTCCACACTTCTCACACAGGTCTAGGGACTCACTCAGACCTTCGTGTTGGTTCTTCTGCTGATCCAATAGTTCATTCTCTCTTTCTCTCTCTCTTTCATTCCAGTTCCATTCTTTCCACAGCTTCTGCTGCCCTTTCCGCTGTCTCTCTTGCTGTGACCCTCGTTGGCTCACCTCCTCCCCCTCTCTAACTATTTGTGAGCGTGTTTTATGTCTGTGTCTTTGGGCTCCACCTCCACCCAGCTGATTCCTATCAGGCAATGCAAACTCCCTTTGCTTGCTATCTGGGTGTGTCTTCCTAGCCCTTATCCACGTGTGCCCTGGTTGTCTATAGCAACCATCTGACAGTTTTCTGTTTACGCTGTCATCTCTTCCCTGATCATCCCTGCTGATCTCCATTTTCTCAGGCTCCAATAGGTCCACCTTGTGACACAGCTTAAAGCTAGCATTATTTATCTACCCAGGAGCATGGAGTGGCTAACATGTTGCCCAAAGCTCCTGGGTGCCATCTTAAAAGGGGCTGACATGGAAAAAGAAGCATGGTCTGGGGCCCCCCTCCACAAAAAGCAAATATGGCTCCCCTAAACAACCCCTATCCCCTAAAGACAAAATACAAGTCCTTCTTCCAAAAAAACTCACTCCACTGGACCACCCAATTAGCAAATGCGCACCACCACAGGCTACCTCTAGACCACAAGGGATTCATTAAGGTAGACACGGAGTGGGCTATAAGGGGTTGGGGGAATTTGGTAATCAGGGGTCAGTAGAGGGTCAGGGGTCCAGAGGGTCCTTGTGGAAGAGGGAGCTTGCATTTTGTCTTTGGGTGTGGGGGTTCAGAGGGTATCGATAATGTTCAGGGAACAATGTATTTGCTTTTTGGGGAAAGGACATGGGGATTTCCAGATTGCAATTATTTTTCCATAATGGTCTCTTTAAGACTCTCTGGGAGTATCAGGTCACATGTTATCACCCCAATGTTCCAGGGCAGAAGAATAATGCAGCTTGGAAGGTTGATTGCACGCTTCATTTACCACAGGAGTCAATAACGTGCAGTACTGAGTTACAGCAGATTAGTGACTCCCGCAGTAAATTAAGTTGTGGGAAAATGAGAATTTTTTCTGCAGGTGAGTAATTAATGCTCTCAGTTTCTTAATTTCCAACTGCTTATTACATATAAGCAGATCAAGGAACTTACTGTAAAGGTTGAAACCAAGAATGCAGCAGTAATTCTGGTTCAATACATGCAGGAAGAATCTGACTGAAGCTGCTGCAGTTGATCAATAGAGTCAAACCTTGTACCATGGACTGTGGCATGAACCAGGTAGGTCTCAAGGAGACAGCAGGGAATGAGTCACATGCATCTTCTAACCTATAGGAGCAAATATTATAGGACCAAAGCTGGAAGCTGCTTGCTTCAGCTTACAGGCCGTCAAGTACAATATAAACTGAATGTAAACATGCACAAACAAACCGTGAGGGCAGAACCATTAAAACAGAATGATTCAAGCTAATATAGAAGCACCGGTTAGTACAATGTATGGTTTATGGTTTATACTTTACTGGGATTTGATATACCACCTTGACTAGGCAGACAGAGCGGTTTACAATAAAATCAAATTGTAGCCCTAACGTTTTGCCTGAGGCAACAGTGGGTGAAGTGAGCTGCCGAAATTCAGAAGGATTATCAGCAGGACTTGAATCCTGGCTCCCTGTTATTCTTGATTCTACACATTAAAGTCAGTACTGCAGGAACCAGAGCTGGAGTGACTTAGCAGCTCTGGAAGACGCATACTTAGCAGCTCTGATAGCGACTGCAGGGGTGTGTTTGAAGGTCTTTGAAATCCTGCTTCCACAATTTACATTTGATAAAATAAAACATTAAGGGCCCAATGTTGAAATGGGCAGGCTATGCGCTGCTATGGTGCATATCCCTGCCTGCTGACCATTAACCCCAGATATAGAATGTCATGGTGATGGTATTGGATATCCGTGGACGCTGTACATGCCCCAGAGACGCCAATGTTAACCAGGTAGCGGCAATATTGCACCCCTACCTGATAGCTTCTGCGGGTAGAACTAGGCCAGCTTTTGCTACGCCTAGTCTTACCCGCTAATCTCTAACCGAGTAGAGGCGCAATATCAGCACTATCTGGTTAGCGACAGTCTACGCTTCCATTCCACCCAGGAATGCCCCCAACACTCCCCGATGCTAACCGCATAGCATTGGGGCATGTAGCAAGATTAGAAGGGGATTTTCAACAGTATTTACTGGGCTGTAAACCATGTAAAGGCCTTTCGAATATCGGGCCCTACAATCCTAAGTGAATGGTGATTACTTGATCCACTTCTCAAAATTAAGGAGGAATAATAATTATAGAAAGAGAGAAGCATTTTGGATTGCCAAAAATGAAACAGGATAAAAGAAAACCAGTCCAGTCCTTTATTGGACTATTAAATATTGAAAGATGAAATTTTCTGGAAAGTCGGGACTCATTCTGGAAACTTGCTTATTTACATTATATAGGTATCGGTTTCACCCAAGAACTTACTTGTGTTGCTGCTATTCTAATACATTTGCTTAATCTATATTTTATAGAAAGCCTTTTTTCCAATTGACACAAAGGCCTAATTAATTTAGATTTTTCTCTCTGTTTATAGAGAAAGTGCTTGGGAAAATCTCTGCAGGTCATTTGGCCCTTACTGTCTGGGAAAAGAGACAAGAATGACAGCACTATAGACCTAAGTCTTCTATTTATCCATGTGGCGCCCAATTCCATAACATGCACATCTGGCCCACAGGCACATCCGAATTGAAGATGGGCCCGATTTAAACCCGATTCTGCAATCGCAGGTATAGAAGCGCCTGCGATTCCGGAATTGGCGACATAGACATTTCCGCGTGGCATGCACAAACCGCTATGGAAAAACACGAGCCCTCACTGTCATAACGGGACACAGATAGATGCAGCAAATGGTTTTGATGTCCCCGCACTCACTATATTCTGAATAGATGCACGTTTCCGATCCTGCCCGTCTCCACGGCCATGCCTCTGCTGTTAAAACGTGTATCTCCTCAGCTGCTCCTCTTATTGATAGTGTTGTATTCATGCAAACTACACATGACTGCTGATGATACATAAATGGTGATGCCAAACAGACAATATATACTAGTCCGTTGCATGCCCAGAACACCGCAAAATAACCTCAGTGCACACAAAGATATTATAAAAGCAAGTAGAAGGTGGTATGTTTTCATCTTTATCTTTATTATTAAGCTTGATTGATTGCCCTTCGCAACATCAGGACTGTTTACAAAGTTGCAAAATGCAAAATGCACAGTGGTCATGACCAGTAACAGAAAAAGAACTACAGTATTGACAGGAGAGCACACAGTCACACCAGAGTAGAGGAAAGAGAGGAGGAGGAGCAGAAACACAGGAGACCAGTATCCTCACAGGTCAGAAGAGGGGAGTGGAGGAGTGGCCTAGTGGTTGGGGCAAGGTACTTCAGGCTGGAAGGTCAGGGGTTCAAATCCCACTAGAGGACAGCAACCTTGGGCCGGAAGGACAGGGGTTTCTAGTCCCACAGGTGCTCCTTGTGGTCTTGGGCAAGCCACTTAACCCTCCATAGCCCATGTTCCCTGTGAAATAGTTATCTCCAAGTATTTCAGTTTGTTCAATATAAACCACACTGATGCAGAATAGCACAGTATATAAGAGAATGTAAATAAGCTAAGCAGAAGAGATGTGTTTTGAGAAGGTCCTTAAATATGAGATAGGATTGTTCTAGGCAGAGGGCAGAGGAAATTGAGTTCCATATAGGGTTGCCAACTGACTCCAGATGCGCCCGACAGACTTGATCCAGTCCTGGGGTGACCCCATTGCGCGCAGGGACTTGTAGTCTTGCTTTTCTTATGGTGTGCAATGGAGAAATCAGAACTACATGTCCCTGCATGCAATGGGGTAAACCCAGGACTGGATCAAGCCTGTCGGGCGCATCTGGAGTCAGTTGGCAACCCTAGTTCCATAGGGAGGGACCAAGAAAGAAAAATGCTGAATGGTGAGTCTGTTCCGAATGGGCATGTGCTAGGAAAGGGAGATGTAATCGGTGATTGTGAACAGAATGGAGACTACAAGGCACGGAGCGAAATTTCACGGTATCGGTCAGGTACTGTGGGGTGTGTGTGTGGAATGCTTTATGGGTGAGAATCAGAAGTTTATAAGTGATGCAGTGGGAAACAGGTAGTCAGTGCAAATTGATGAGTTGAGGCGTGATATGACTGTAATGAGTAGTGTGTGAAAGAATTCTTTCTGCTGTGTTTTGGATCAATTGAAGACATTGGAGCTGATATTGGGGAAGACCTGTGAAGATAACATTGCAGTAATCAACCCGGGAGATCACAAAGAGTTTAAAAGAGTGGGGGCAGAACAGCATGAATGGTGCTGATTTCACGGAGATAGAAATATGAAGGACAAGAAAGGGCAGAGATGTGGTCATGGAAGGACAGGTCCAGATCCAGGATTACCCTGAGGTAGCTTAGGGAGGAAACCAGTGGAATCAGGATCCCGAAAAGGGTGGGGGACAGTGTAGGGGAAGGAGTGCCAAAAAAGAACCATATTGCTGAAGTTTTAGCAGGATTAAGATGTAGGAGATTCGTAGACAGTCAGTTGGCAATGTGAGGCAGGCAGGTATTAAGGGGGCAAAGGTAGGGACTGACAGAAGAAGTAAGATGAACCAGATAACATCATCAGCATAGCAGTATGCAGAAATGCCAGACTGCTGCAGCAGAAGAGTGAGGGGAGCCATAGAGATGTTAAAGAGCAGTGGTGCAAGGATGGAACCTTGAGGCATCCCACATTGCAGAGGGACAGGATCAGAGGTGCAAGAATCAGAGGTAACAGCGAAGGAGCGAGAGTAGAGGAATGAGTGAAACCACCAAAGTACAGTGCCCCGGAGACCTGCATCCCTAAGATGAGAAAAGAATGGTGTGATCAACAAGATCGAAGGCAGACGATAAGTCCAAAGAGACAGCTATAGAGATGTCACCCCGGTCGTGAGAGCTGTGAAGCTTATTAAGAAATGAAAGAAGGATAGTCTCTGTGCTGTGACCTGAGCAGAATCCTGATTGCTGGGGATGTAAAAAGTGAGTGGAGTCTAAAAATGAGGAAAGCTGAGAGAATGCAGCCTTTTCAAGGATTTTAGATACAAAGGGGAGGTTAGAAACTGGATGATAGTGAGCAGGAGTACTGTGGGACAGGCTGTTTGAGAAGAGGACGGACCAACGCATGTTTCCAGGGCATGGGAAAGGTACCGGATGAAAGGCATGAGTTAAGCATGGAGAGCAGGGGGGGGGGCGGTAAGGAGAGCAAGGGAAGGTTCCAAAATCCAATGTGAGGGGATTGGGTCAAGAGGGCAGGTTGTCTTCCAAATGATAGAGATGGACCTGAAAAGTTCAGAGGAACAGACGGGCTAAAAAGAGGATCAGGTGTGGGACAGAAACGGAGAGGAAGGTGGTGAAGGAGGAGAAGGGAACCAGAGTACAGCGGGAGTGACTGAGAAGGAGGAACGAAGGTGCTGAATCTTGGTGGCAAAGTGACTGCCTAGCTGTGAGGAGCTAGGAGCAGATGGACAGGCGCTATGAGATGGGGGATGATGTAGGGTAGACAAGGACCTGAGTGTTGAATAGAGTTGTTGTGTGGAGTTAGCAGCAGAGGAAATGAGGATGGAATAGTAAGAACATTTGGTTTCTTGAATAAGTGAGTGGTAATAGTGATGGCACAGGTTAAAGTGTTGGAGGGAATCAGGGGTCGGAGCCTTCCTCCAGAGGCATTCTGCACGTTGGAGTTGCATAGGCTGCAAACGAAGACCTGGATAGTACCAAGGGCAGAGGGAGGTCTGTATTTAAGCAGGGAGGGAAGGGAAATCCGAGGGAAGGAGCTGGTCTGTCCTGACATAGCTTGCATCAAAGCATACATGGCAGTAGAAGAAGTTCTTAGTTATGTGTACAATGGACATCTCTGATAACAGTCTTTACAATGCTAAATATGGACCAGTGGAACTCAGCAAAGGTTCACTATAGCGAACAGCAAAACATATCCCTATCAATAATAAGAGACACACACATGCACACTCTCACTTGCAATAAGAAAAAATATACTTCTGCCAAAAAGATACCCTGCAACTATCAAGAACAGCTGATCTGTGTTTCTCATCTAAACAAAAATCTTTTCCATACTCACTTATATACTATACCTACATCAACAGTCCCATTTTTCAGAACATAGGAATTGTTAGGGAACCCTAGATTAGCTTCTTTACCACAAACAGCAAATGTCAGCATAGCCAGAATAAACACTATTGCTCTTCTTAATATTTCAGTAGGGGTGTTTATTAATGTTTCTTTACCTTACAACCTTCCCTCACCTCTGCTTTTTGTTCTTTAAAACTGCATCTTGTGTTTTTCCAGACTATAGACACACCAGTTCAAAACATACTTGTTGCAACCATTGGGATGCATTGAAGAGTAGAGTAGAATTTTTTCTAAGTCCTGACCGTATTCCACGTTTCCACAGGAATAACGGGGACATCTGTGGGAACACTGAAAACGTACACGGGCCTTTCCTGAATACGCTTTATATGTCTCTGCAGCTTACCACCCCCCCATTCCTCCCCTCCGGCACGTTCTGAGATCCCCGTGCTAGCACCATAGATGTGCACATAGCAGTGTTTCAGAATAACCCTTAGTCTTGTTCTTGAATGACCCCCATAGACGGACAGATATATGGTGATAGGTGAATACAATAAAGCTTGCATCGCCAATGTGTTTCTGTTTGAAGAAAAGCAGCTCTAAGGTTAAGAGAGTGGTTTCAACTCAGTACATGGGTAATTCTTGGCTTCATTTCTGAAGCTCTCAACAAGAGTGCCTAAAAGACCACCAAATGCTCTTGGAAGGTAGTGACCTTTGGGGCCCACTTTTCAAAGAAGCCAATATTCAAACTTGTTTTTATTTACTTATTTTTTTACCACCTTTCTACATTTCAAGGCAGTTTACATAGAACCGAAAAACTTGCACAGTGCGTGGAGGCGCATGGTATAGTACACTGAAACTAAAAATGAACAGGGCATTAGGTGATACGCGAAATAACTATGTACACATTTTCAGCTGGTTACCCTGAATGCATAGCTGGAAAAACGCATGCTTGCCTGAGCTTCAGAGGAATTTCTAAGTTAAGCTGCATACTCTAGAGTGCCCAAAGAAAGAATATCCATTTTGTTAAGTCAGTTAAAAGATATCGTATCACGTGAAACTAATATAATGCTTTTTGAGCCTGGGAAAGAATAAGAATGCAATAATGACTTCAATTTGCCATTATTTCACAGCACAATAAGTAATTCATAATTGCAGTGCATGACAAATGCCATGTAACGTAATACTAATTATATTTCTTCAGACTATAACTGGTAATTATATTTTAGTATCCCAGTTAGTAGAACTTTCTTTACTCTTCAGCGACTATGGGAAAAAAATAATAGGCAGTCATAAGCTACCATGAAATTTAGAAAATAATAAGTTAGTAACCATGTTTTTTTTTTTAAATTTTATTATAATTTTTTCAAAAGCAAGTCAAGATTTTGCAAATCACTCATATGATACGCATATTACATCTGTGCTATGAAATTAAATATGCCGATTTGTGCTCTGGAAGTATAAACTGAAACCAAGCTCTGTGGAATAAGACAGAACCATAGCAAGCAGTGTCTAGTTCATCGCATCTTTCAACCAATATATTTTATGCAAGGCTTTGATTGGAATTCAGTCACATTTAAGCCAGTGTTATATTTATAATTGGGTCAGTTTTAAAAAAAGTTATCTGTTCACTACCAGTTGGTAAACCTAGAACTTCTTTATCTGTAGATTTTCAGCTGCTGTGGACAGAGGTGGTTTGAAAATATACCTAACTGCTCCGCCACTATCCATACAGTGGAGGGGCAGAGTTAGGCCGAGGCAACAACAAAACAACGTTTATTATCCAACTAGCGGCAATTTTCTGTATAGTGATGGCAGTCAGAATTTATCATGTGGTGCTAACAATGGAGGTCATTTTAGAAGGTCTATTCATGATGCCTGAAATCAGCCATTCAATCATGGGAAAAACAAACATGTCCTAGGAACCATTTTAGAAACTTTTGAAGTTACATATGTGCAGCGTGATCATGTCTATGTGATGTGGGAGCATGATGGAGGCATGTCCCGGGCAGTCCACAAATGATATACATGTATGTACAATTTTACGATTTTAGAAAATGAATGCACGTCTCTGCCCATGGACATTGATGTCGATGGCTGAATCTGCTTCAGAGCACAAATAGGTATCAGAAAAGTGCTCATTCCAGTACCCAGACACCAGTAGGGAGGATAGGATGGGCACTCACATATTCACAATAATTTTCCCACCAGTAAAGAAACATTCAATTAATTACAACACTTGTCTTGTGGTTAGCACACTGCTGCACGTCTCTGCTTGCAAAATGTCAGGCTGGGATGCGTATGCAGCATGGGATAGACATTCCCATCTTAAAATGCTGTTGCGGGGCCATCTGTGGCTGTGATCACTGCCGTTTATATCAGTTACGTACATGTTTCTAAATCGGGCAAACACTTGCTTATGGCCAGCTTATCAACATCCATGAATCAGGTATGGCTACAGAGCAATTTTAGAAGTCACATTCATGTACCTGCATTCACCGCCACCACCACCATGGTATTAGGGGCATTTTGATCTGGACATCCCCGACCGTGCCGTCACATGTGTAATGGTGCCAAATATACACTTTAAACGCCATAGCTGGCATTTGAATTAAAATAAGACTACTGATGCTGGAAATTCCCTCTAGTATTTATAAAGGATTCTATAAAAGGGATGCAATAAGCCCTTTTTCACTAAGAAATGTAGAACTATACCATTAAGAAAAATACCATAGGGGAGTCATTTTGGAAACCCTGTTCATGCGTTGGACTTCTGAAAACATACAGATAGACGTCCAAAGCACAGAGATGTCTCCAGAGCTAGTTTAGAAGCCAGCTCTGGGGACGTCCAAGACTGAATGACAATGTGGTGGAGGTGTGGCTGGGGTGTTTCCAGGAACCTGGGTGGCTCTACTTCAAAACATCATGGACGTCTGGAGTCATGTCTAAGCTTAGACCTGCCCCAGGCACCTGAAAGGTGTTTGTTTTGGCTGTAAAATAATCCAGAGAGTAGAGAACTTCATCATCCCCAACATTTAGCACAATTTCAATGACAGGGCAGGAGGATATGAACCTTGGCTCTCCTGTTCATAGCCTGCTACTCTAACCATTAGGCTATTCCTAAATGCACAGAGTCTGAAATGCTATTCTGGGGATGTCTATGTAGGCGTCCCCGCAGATGTCTATATCGGGCGTGTCCACGTTTGCAAAATCATGTCTGTACCTGAACATGCCTGCTTTTTTTCACCCATTCTGGCTTAAACGTCTCAGGTTACACTTGGACATCTTTTCTGAATTTCTCCTCCACATGAATAATATTTTCAGCTAGACATGGTGTGCTTGTTCTGGGATATGGCAATTTTCCTGGACTTTTCGTTCAATCAGGAAATCAGGACCTGGTATGTGGCTCCAGGAACCTTCATTCATAACCATCCAAAGATTTTTCCATATTTTATATTCATAAATGACCTGGAAAAGGGAATAACGAGTGAGGTTATCAAATTTGCAGATGACACAAAACTATTTTAAGTTGTTAAAACCCATGAGGACTGTGGATATTTGCAAGAGGATCTTGATAAATTGGAAGACTGGGCATCAAAATGACAGATGAAATTTAATGTGAACAAGTGCAAAGTTATGCACCTAGGAAAGAACAACCCAAACTATGGTTACACGATGCAAGATTCCACATTGGGAACCACCACCCAGGAAAAAGATTTAGGCATCATTGTGGATAACATGTTAAAACCCTCCGCCCAGTGTGCAGCGGCAGCCAAGAGAGCAAATAGAATGCTAGGTATCATAAGGAAAGGAATGGAAAATAAAACAAATGATATTATAATGCCTCTGTATCGTTCCATGGTGCGACCGCACCTTGAATATTGTGTGCAATTCTGCTCGCCGTATCTTAAAAAGGAAATAGCGTTATTAGAAAAGGTTCAGAGAAGAGCCACCAAAATGGTAAAGGGGATGGAAGGATACCCCTATGAAGAAAGGCTAAAAAGGTTAGGGCTTTTTAACCTGGAAAAGAGACGACTGAGGGGAGATATTATAGAAGTCTATAAATTAATGAACAGAGTGGAACAGGTAAACGTAGATTGATTGTTTACGTTATCAGAATATAGAAAGACTAGAGGACATGTAATGAAGCTACAGGATAAACTATTTAAGACAAATAAGAGAAAATATGTTTTCACTCAACTTGTAATCAAACTCTGGAATTTGTTACCAGAGGATGTAGTAAAGGCTGTTAGTGTAGCTGGGTTTAAAAAAGGTTTGGACAAATTGCTGGAGGAAAGGTCCATAAAACATTATTAAAAAGGGACCCAAGATATCAATGATTGACACAATGCAAGCATTGTGGAACCTGTGTCTTTTGGGGAAACTGCTAGGTACGTATGACCTAGATTGGCCACTGTTGGAAACAGGATACTGGGCTTGATGGACCTTGGTCAGGCCCAGTATGGCATATCTTATGTTCTTATGTTCTTACATCCCCTCACAATTCACAGTCCAGTCATTCATTTTGAGAACTTGACCCTACTATTGAACTCTGACCACCAGGTGCAAGTATTGTACACTTCCTTTAACCATGGGCTGTGAATGCCTACTGGCAAAACTTTAAACTAGCTGATGGTCATCCAATGGAAACAAGATGAATCAAGATATAAGTCAACTGAGTGTAAAAATTCATAAAAATGGGAAACAGACCAGATGAAGAGGGTAAGTATAAGGATACAGAGAAGTGACTCAAGAAAAGAAGGAATAAACTCTGGAAAGCTGAAATAAAAAAACAAGCCTCTGTTGGGCTATTATATCATGGGTTTTCGTTGCTAGGTACATGAAGGAAGATCCATTTTATTAAATCATGCTCCCAACTCAGCCCACCAATCCCAGGAAAAGTCATCAGTCATAGGCCACAAACGTAAGGTTTCTCTAAAATGTAAACCATAACTATGGCTGAGCAATGACCTCTCTCCCTGCTACAATACTGAAGCCCCTAGTTGCAAACAGAAATTCATCTCAGTGTCACACTAGAGCGCAAAGTTCATGCATCAGTTAATGCATTTTTTAGCACTATACAAACCATTTTTAGTTATGTAACCTCTGTGGGAATTTATCTTTGTTCACTCTCTCGTGTGTGTGTTGGACACTCAGTTTCACTCAAGCTTCCACAAAAGAATCAAGAAGTGGGTTGCAATAAGATACACAGAGGAGACTCTCAGCAGTTGGAGATATTTAAAGCTTAACAGGATTCCTCCTTCGTAGCTTCCTGTTCCTGGAGGGAACATGACCATAATTTTCAACTTATGTAGTGAGAACTCTGCCTGCATGCCTTTTCTACAAACAGCCAATAGAAAGATGAACAAACATTCAGAAGAGGTGCTAAGTGAAAGCTTAGTGTTCACAGATATTGCTAAATGAACCAAAGAACCAATAAATGATTGTGGACTGTTTTGTGGGGTTCTCTTTCAATACTGAATAATGGAGTGGACTAGAGTAGTTTAGTGGTTAAAGGAGATTACAGATAAGAGAAGAGAGACTTCAAATTCTTCTTCCACTGACACACTTTGTGAGATTGGGTAAGTTATTTCACCCTCCATTGCCTCATGCATAATTTACATTGTGAGCCCATTTGGGCATAGAAATAACAGCAATGTGTCTTGAGCTCATAATCCAAATGGTTGCCATCTCATCTGAAACCAAAAATCATCCATGCTGAAAACTCAGTGCAACTTGCTGAGGAAGAAAGGGACCCAACAACCAGAACTGACCCCATAGATACAACTTAATTAAGTTTCATTAAAACTGTTCTATTCCATTTATTTATTTAGCTTATTTTATATAACATCTTATCAAATTGTCAAGACTGATTACAAACAATTTAACTTAAGGTACATAGAACATAGTAGGTAACTTAACTAGACTGAACTTAACTATAATTAAGATATAGCCATTTAACTTACGTACATGGAACAGAGTAGGCAAACTTAACTAGACTTAGGGGTATGTTTACAAAACCGTCTTAACGTGCGCTCTGTGACATTACTGGGCGATAAAGTACCTTAGCGTGCAATAACGCACGCAGCGGCGCAAACGAGCGCTGAAGGCGGAGAAAGGTTCCCGGAGGGCGGAGGAAGGCTCCCCAGTGGCGGAGAGAAGGGGTCAATGGGTGGAGAGTGGGAGGGGAAAGGCTCCCCACACACTAACGCTGTGAAATCTGAGGCTCAAAACTAACGCCAGTGAAACCCTGGTGTTAGAGCTGATTTAAAGGGAAAAGAAACCATTTACTTCAGCAATGTACAGCAAAACCAGGGAAACCTACAAAAAGTGATAAGTGTGATACATGTGCACGGAACAAAAGGGCAAATAAACTTTGAAAATGTACAGAAGAAAATGTAAAAATAAAATAACCAAGCTGGCCAATAGTGATATCAATGGGAAACACCAAACACACTCCCAAGAAAGCTCCAAAAAAAAGATATGAATTTTGGAAGGGTCTATGCTCCGTCCCCATACAAGGTGAATGAGCCCACAGTGTAATTGGGCTGAGCAGGGTTTCCGACTCCATTGGCCAGGTTTCCTATGGTGTGCACATCTTTCACAACAGCAGGGCAGGCATGTCGGAACGGGCAACTGAACAGATGCTGGAAAAGAGGACACAGAGGGCTGCAGGCGGCACATGCTGTGGTGCAGCTGGGCCACAGTGCGGACTAGGGTGATGCCTAGCTGGTCCATAGGAATGCTGAAACAGTAGAGCAGCCAGACAGCAACTGCTGAGGGCCCAACATGGGCACAAGTGTGCTTCCCACAGTGTCACAGGGGATAGTACCCAGCAGGTACCCCGAAGGGCACGGAACATTGGCATGCAGTGCTGGGGGGAAGGGTGGACAGCTATGCTGGCACCCCTACCCCAGAACCCGCACCATAGGCAGCTGCCTACCCGCATACTGGATGGCCTGAGACTGCGTTCCACCAGCACCACCAGCAGAAGGGCATGTCAGCATGGTGGCAGAGGGATACTGGTGGTGGAGGGGGCAGTGGCAGCTGCCCAGAGCAGACCGTGGCCTAGCCCTGTTTAGGTGGGTGCTGTGCACTGCAACAGACAGACTCTGTCTGACAAACAGTCATGGTATCTCCAGGGAATGCACTGTCTCTGTGGCAACACAATGGTGCAGTGCACAAAACCAGTGTGTTCAGAAGCAGATGGTCACAGGTTCAAGTCCCAGCTGTGGTTCCTGCCAACCCAGTCCCCATATTTTACCCACTACTAAAACGTGCTAATACAGACAGAACCTTTATTGCAGATGACGTAAACATGCCCAAAACACCTACATTTTACCCTACAGAGCACAGACACCATAAACATGTGCATTACCTAGAGCAGAGTCTCCCAAATGCAGTCCTGGAGGACCAAACACCATTCAGGTTCCATGCTGTCTCTAATAAAGATGCCTGTGCTGCATTTCTATGCGCCACCCCCATGGTATGCAGATATATCTCATGCATATTCATGAGGGACAGCATGAAAACCCGAACAGTGTCTGGCCCACCAGGACTGGAGTCGGGAACCTCCGCCCTAAAGCAGCGGCCAACAGGGGCAGACACACCCGCACCCACAGGCTCCATTATCCAATGCCTACTGGAGAGGCAGGATGTTGGGCCCTGCGTGCATCTCCCAATACTAGCACTTGCATACCTTAGCAATGCCACCCTAAACCTGGGAATACGGTACACAGTTATCAAAAGGTTGCTATGACTACTGGCAGATAGCAATTCCGAGGTTAAGTACAATTTTCTGAGTGAGCTGCATCATAACAACCTTTCTGATGTCTGTGGAGTGTGCTACAGGTCTTGTGTCTGATAGTGTTTACCAACCTGGGGGGTGACCCCAACAGTATTGCATACCATAGCCATGCCTGCACTGTGCCCAGGACTGGTGCGGTGGCCAGAGCTGCCAAACACCTCTATAGTTGCACAATGTTGGCATAGGTGTGGGGAGTCTGTGTCTGTCTATCCCAGGGGTCCCCAAACCTGTCCTGGAGGACCGCAATCCTGGCAGGACTTTGGGATAGCCCTAATGAATATGCATGAGATATATATGCATTAGAGATATCCTCTGACTGGTTTGTGGCCATCCAGTACTGGATTGAGAGACCCCTGCCTTACACCTCTGTCATTTAAGATTGTGAGTGTGCAAGGTACAGATGTCCTAGACATCAAAAGGGTAGAGATAGACTTTGTCACATTCCTCCTCGCATCTCACCACCACCAAAATGTTGTCTATTAGACAACTTTTTGGTGGTGGTGAGAATTGAGGAGCAATGTGATAAATTGATTCTCTCATGTGATATTTATGGGTTCTCTTTTGGGGCCCAATCACTGACTTATTTGCTTGGTGTGTATGCTGACGTCCCAGTTCTGGGTACACGCATCTCCTCCAGGAACATGCACTATGGACTAGCTAGCAGACTGTTTGCAGCTAGTATGTGTCTTGCTGGAACACCTTGCAGGGTGCAGCAGCTGGAGGCTTGCTGCTGGAGAATGTCAGATAGTGGTGGGGGAGAGCTGTGCATTTCCAGGTCTACTGTCTGTCTGCTATTGCTTTATGGATGTGTACAGCTCTGCTTTGCCTGCTCTGTAGGGTGTCTGTTCCCCAGCAGGACTGGGGTTGATGGTCCCCTCTACTGCCACCATTGCAGGGAGGTAGAATGTGGCTCTGTTGGTGGGCGATCCTGTTTCCCACCCTGAGCCCCAGAGGGTGGGTTGTGTGGTGGTGCATAATCCGCCTATGGGTCCAA
Organism: Ichthyophis bannanicus; assembly: GCA_033557465.1. Taxonomy (NCBI): domain Eukaryota; kingdom Metazoa; phylum Chordata; class Amphibia; order Gymnophiona; family Ichthyophiidae; genus Ichthyophis; species Ichthyophis bannanicus. Next base: position 1,786,925,507 of record CM066031.1, on the reverse strand, counting down.
ACACCCCCCCTTCACCTACATCATGTAACCATGGCACCAACACAGGATATGCACTATTCTGGGTGCATCATAGCCCATAAGGGCTAGACATGACTGAGAAATACAGAAGGACACAGATGTAGCCTAGGTGTGTCTGCAGGAACTGCCTATCACACACAGTAGCACTGATGGGGACCTGCAGCATGGCGCATTTCAGCCATGAAAGGTGCTGTGGACCTGGTGCTGGGTGCCCCACCTTGCACTGTACCCACATAATGTGACGGTCTGTAGCTACACTGTGCCAGTACCACACACGGTCAGTTCCCCCTACCAGGCCGAGGTGCTGTGGGGGTGTATATCCCATCTTGTGCCCATCTGTAGACTGCTGATTTGCATGTGCAGTGCATCATGGGTACGGGTGGGTTAACCCTATCCTGGTAACCACAGCAGACAGTTTGTGTGGTGACGTGCAGTCCTTCTGCAGCCAGCCAGGGGCTTGTTGCCAGCTGTAGCCCACTGGTTACTTCACTGCCTGTGGGTCCAGAGGGCATGGGTTCAAATTCTTGGTGGGGTTATTTGATAAGGCTGTCTGAGGCATTGTCTATTTTTAATGTACATTAGTGCTGCCAGCAGAAACACCCTCAGTGTACTGTAACCATAAGGTGCCCTATAAAGCACCTTATAAGGTGCCTTATCAGGTGTCCTCTAAAGCGCCTTATAGGGTGCCCTATAGGGGACATTATAGGGTGCCTTGGCGGATAGTGCACTTTATAATATGCCCTATGGAGTGCCTTATAGGGTGCCTTATGCGGCACTTTAGGTTACGGCACGTGAGGGTGTGTTTGCTGGCAGTACTAATTAAACTACAAATAAAATGCCTCAAAACTCAATACATACACAAAAAAGCTACTGGCTCAGCCAGCCTTATGGATTAGGCACATTGGGGGATCAAACTCATGACCCCTGTACCATCAGTCAGTGTATTTATTTTTATTTATTTATTTAGCTGTATTTATATCCTGCTTTTCACCCGGTCAAAGCAGTCAATTGGGGGATACATTTAACACGAGGGGATATGAGATACATACGCTAATACTTACAGGGAACATGGGCAATGGAGGGTTAAGTGGCTTGCTCAAGACCGCAAGGAGTGCCTATAGGACTAGAAATCCCACTCCCTCTGGCCTGAGATTGCTGTCCCCAGGTGGGACTTAAACACCTGGCCCTCTGGCCTGAAGTACCTTGTTCTAACCACTAGACCATTGTGCTACACCTCTGCTTCTGCATTTGTATGTCTGCACGCCTACTTAAGATTACCGCGCGTTAACGTGCTTAGCGGCGTCTCTCCCGATAATGTGCGCAGCACACGTTATCGCGCGATAATCACGTTTTGCTACTTTAAGACCGAAACGCCCACTTTTATGGCAGCCTGCACACTATCGCCAGGCGCATGTTAAGGCGGTTTAGTAAACATAATGTGCACAGCTATGACAATATGAGCAATGGGAACAGTGGAAACATTTTTTAGGGGTTGTGTGTATGTCTGCAATGCCCGGCATGGGGGGTTTGAAGGGGGGTAGGTCCGCGTGCTGTTGTGGAGTAATGTTTATGTAATAGTTTATGTAATACTCAAAGTATGCACAGGCTTCTTTGTTTAGAAATAGGTAGTGTTGGGGGGCGGAGCCTGATGTCCAGCGGGTAGGACGCTTTGCGTTGAAGCTCCCGAGAGGCCTACTTAGAATCCTGACTTAATACCTATACAAATTTACTATTTCGCTCCGAGCTGACCGGGGCACCTCGGGGGGGATGGCGGCCCATAAACCAGCGCGCTTGGACTTCGGGTCTCCTTCTTCTTCTCACGGAAAACGCTCCAAAACAGAGGTGTCCTCCCCACAGAAGATGGTTCCATTTCGTGAAAACCCCGGAATGTACCTGGAGATTTTGGAGGAAATACGCGGCGTGAAGGAATTGGTGCAGTCCAATGGAGAAGCGCTTCGAGCCATGCGAGAAGACTTTGGAGTGCTCCAGGACCGACTTGAAAGTCTTTCATTACGGCAGGACAACATGGCGGGGGTCCTCGACTCGCACGAGGTGCGCTTGGGCAAACTGGACAAGGCTGAGCGCCAGATACAGAATCTTCAAAAGGAGTTAGAAGATAGCAATAATCGAGCCCGTCGCAACAATGTGAGGCTCCTCGGAATGCCGGAGGGGGTGGAAGCAGGAGATATAAGAGAATTCTTGCTCAAAACTCTTCCCTCCTTGCTGAAGATCACTTTTCACAGAGAACTGGAAATCGATCGAGCACACCGTGTTCCTGCCCACATGGCGCTCAACCGCACGACCCCCCGGCCTATTATCTTTAGCTTGCTACGATATCAACAAGTGGAACAAATTTTACATGCTGCCCGAGCGAATCATCATTTGGAATTTGAAGGTCGTAAGGTCTCCTTCTTTCCTGATTTGGCAAAGCCTACCGTTGACCGTCGGAAGAAACTCCTTGCTTTTCGCCCTCGACTTCAACTGCTACAGGCTCGCTTTGGCCTGTTGTATCCAGCGAAGCTCCGAGTGACTCTCCACAACCAAACCAGGACGTTCGAAGATCCTGATCTACTATCCACATTTTTAGACTCCAAAGAAGCAGAGCAGATGCGCTAATCCCAAATCTTGGACTCTTATCTGCCGGCTCTATCCGCCATTTTGAAGGGCCCGATGCGGCGGTCATAGCCAAGCACAGAAATAGCCTGGACTTTCTTTCTTTCTCTATATGACTTTTGTTTTTTGGTCTCCTATCCCTTCATGATGTGTGCCTCGGTCGGATTCGGTGCACGCACAGTCCTACAGGTTATGTGTTTTTTCAATTTCGGCCTTCTCTGGGGTTTCTCCCCGCAGACACATGGTCGCCAGTAATTTTGGGGTTTTGCTTCTCCTCTACCGTACTGCGGTTTTCTTTGTTAATGTGGGGCGCTTCATTGTATTATATTAGCTTATTTTTCCTATGTCATGTGTACAGCCAGATACAGTCAGTTTGAGGGACACAGTGAAATTATGTGTGCTATCATGCTCAGAATTTTTAACTTTTCTGAATGGCCTTATGTAAAATCTTATCATTCACCGTCAAAGGCATTAATGGTCCACTCAAAGGAAAGAAAATCCTTAGCTATCTTAGCCATGAGCATGTTGATTTAGTGTTTCTTCAGGAAACGCATTTAAACTCTGCTGAAACACTGAAACTCAATGCTAAGCCTCACATGGTAGCTGCCTATTCTCCCACCGTTTCCAAATGGTACGGGATAGCCATTCTGGTTAAGAAGTCTTTGCACGCTACTGTACCTGATATTAGCGCTGACAAGGAGGGTAGATGGGCCCGTGTACACCTTGAGGTTGGAGATAGTGAATTCACGTGTATTTGCATTATGCCCCGAATGTGGACAACCCTGCTTACTATGCAAGTATTGTGCAGTTGGCCTTGGCCTCTGCCAATGCTCCATTAATACTTGGTGGCGATTTTACTCAAGTGTTCCCTCAATCTTTTCTTCTCAAACAAGGTGCTCGTTGGTTGGAAGATCCAGTACCGAGTAGACCTGTGTGGCTAGATATAGAAGCGGGCCTTTGCAAACCGATTCCTCTTACCTTTCTCCCTGGTATGACTCTCCCATCAGACTCCCACTATCCACCAATGCTTTTAGACACTTTAGGTGCCTTTAATACTCTTATGCAATCTTTAGACTCCCGACTCTGGTCAGTGCAACTTCAGCATCGCCTTCGGAGCACTAGAGTACTCCCGCCATCGGCATTCTCTACATAAGGTTGATTGGAGACTTTCCGATATCTCGGTAGTTCACCGGGTGTAGCATCCAATTTTACTAAACCTTATGTAATGCTATAACTAGAGATACCCCTATAGCGCAGAAAGTATGGGAGAGAGAATTCCATGTGACTTTGACCTCGGAGCAATGGAGCCTTATCTGGAGTAGAGGGACACGGGTTCCCGATCCGCCTCACTCACTCAGACCCTCTTCTTTCTAGCCCTCCGATGTTTTTACACTTCTCACAGATTAGACAAATGGAACACTACTCAGGGCAATGGTTGCTGGACACGTCCTGCGGCCATTGGTTCATTGCCTCATGTTATGCATGAATATCCCGCACTACAGTATTACTGGCGTCGGGTCTGGGGTCGTATTTAGTCTATCTCGCACTCTCAGGAGCCCCTTTCTTGGAGGATAGTGGGACTTCGCCCAGTTGCGGGGATCCCCTCTCTCCCAAAAATGGCTTATCTCCTTTCGAACTTTAAGCTTGGCATTGCTATTTCCCTAATTAAGTAATACTGGAAAATTAGCTCCCATCTGAGCCCCAATGAATGGTGGAATCATGCCTGTCTTTACAGTAAATATGAACAAATACCTCGTCTGTTCGCTTCCTCCGTTCAGACTCCTTCTCATTGGTCTCAATGGAAGATGCTCAATGACTATGTACATTTTGCTAAATGCTCTCATCTGACTGTCTAACTTTGTATATATCTCTGTCCCATGATCATGCTGTATTGTAGATACTCTTTTGATCGTTTGATGTATAATCACTGTTAATTGGAAGCGCTCACATGCTGATATAATCGGGTAGAGAAGAAGCATCGGGGTGGGGGGTAATGGGTTTACTTTTCCTTATTGTATACTTGTTTTGTCTTTTTTGGTGTGTTGTTTCTTTTGTTTGTTGCAAAATGAAAATAAAAGTTTAAAAAAAAAAAGAAATAGGTAGTGTTGTAGAATGTAACCTGCTATTTTAATTACCATGGTTGTCCGTAGTGTACAGTCTGACCGAAGAGGACAATCACAGGCAAAGTATTTTTGAAACATGGTTAAGTACATTGTTCTATGTAAAAGGGGTAAAAGGGGCACTAAGAAAAGACAGGGCCATAGCAAAGAGACTGAATGAATTCTTTGCTTCGGTTTTTACTGAAGAGGATGTAGGAAATTTACCCATGCTAGAAATGTTATTGACAGGTGATGTATCAGAGGAATTGAAACAAATCATTACAAACCGGGAAGATGTAATACAGCACTTTGATAAACTAAAGAGTAGCAAATCACCTGGACAGGTGGAGGCATATTCTAATATGTGCATACAGGCCCCTGTGCACCCAATCAGAATTGGGACGCACAGAGGCAGGCCCGATACCGATCCCGCGGATACTAGACATGCCCTGTGGGATTGGAATCATGTCTGAGCCTGTACGTGCAGTCCAAGACCCGATTCTGATCGGCCTGCACATACAGATCCCTGCCTGGCTAACTCAGTTAGGCTCCTGAATAGAGCCACTATCTCCTTTCCCCACAACCCAACCTCCGATCTGGCCTTCCATGGCCAGGGTCAGGCTACGGGGAACCTCTTGCACCCCCTCACCTTTCTGCTGCTGCCCGGGCCTGCTGTCTCCTGACGTCCAAGGGGACTTATTCTACCTCAGAGATGGAATAAGTCCCCCGTCCAGTCTGCTGACTCCAGACGTACAGGGCTGACCTCAGAATTGACCCTGTATATCTAGGGTCATGGACCGCCCTCGCTCTGCCTCCTGAACTCCCCCTCCCACCCCCAACTAAGCCTCCTCATACAAAACACCTTATTTGTATGGGGAGGCTTCTGCCGGGGACAGAAAGGGGGTGAATAGCAGCCTGTACACACATATTAGAATTATTCACGTTATAGAGTAGACCCCATGGTACATATCCCAGCATGCTCAAAGAACTTAAACATGAAATCTCAGACCTAATATTAAAATTCTATAAACTATCTTTAAAATCATCTATTGCACCTGAAAATTGGAGAGTTACCAACATAATGCCAATTTTAAGGGTTCCAGGATGATTTAGGAAACTACAGACTGGTGGACCTGATATCAGTGCTGGGAAAAATGGTGGTTGTTGTTGTTGTTGTTGTTAAGTGCCGTTGAGTCGGAGTCAACTCATGGCGACCCTCTGGATAGCTCTCCTAAGTTGTGTTCGGTCTTGATTTAGGCGGCTCATGGTTGACAGACTGGTACCCGTAGCTGCTATTATTGTATCGATCCATCTCATTGCTGGCCTTCCTCTTTTGCGTTTACCTTCTATCTTGCCAAGCATGATGTCTTTCTCTAATGATCTCTCTCTTTGCATGATGTGTCCAAAGTATGAAAGTCAAAGTCTTGTCATCTGAGCTTCTAAAGAAAGCTTAGGTTTGATCTTCTCTAGTACCGACTGGTTTGTTCTTCGGGCAGTCCATGGTATACACAGTATTCACCGCCAGCACCATAATTCAAAGGCATCAATTTTCTTCCTGTCTATCTTTTTCACTGTCCAGCTTTCACATCCATATGATGTTATTGAAAATACCATGGCTTGAACAAGTCGAATCTTTGTATGGAGAGAAACATCTCTGCTCTTGAGAATCTTATCTAGGTCTTTCATAGCCATTCTGCCAAGAGCAATACGTCGTCTGATTTCTTGACTGCTTGTTGCTTCTTTATTGATAGTTGATGCAAGTAGGTTAAAGTTGTTCATGATTTCAATTTCTTCTCCTTCAATGATGAACCTGTTGATTTTGCCAGTTGTCATGATCTTTGTCTTCTTTACATTAAGGTGGAGGCCCATTTTGAGACTATGTTCTTTGATTGTGAGAAGCAAATGTTTCAGATCATCTTCACTTTCAGCCAGTAATGTGGTATCATCAGCATAGCGAAGGTTGTCTTCCACCAATCTTCACACCTCTGTTGTCTTTACATAATCCTGCTTCTCTGATGATTTGTTCTGCATATAAATTAAACAGGTAGGGGGAAAGTATACAGCCTTGTCTTACACCTTTGCTTATTTTAAACCATTCTGTTTCTCCTTGTTCTGTTCGAACTGCTGCTTCTTGATCAATGTACAGATTTCGCAAGAGAACGATCAGGTGTTCTGGTATACCCATGCTTCTTAATGTGGCCCAGAGTTTCTCATGGTTTACACAGTCAAAAGCCTTGCTATAGTTGATAAAGCACAAATAGATATCCTTTTGGTATTCTTTAGTCTTTTCAAGGATCCATCTCACATCCAGAATGATGTCTCTCATTCCTCGCCCTTTCCTGAACCCTGCTTGCACTTCAGGCAGTTCTTGTTCCAGGTATGGTTGTAGTCTCTTTTCAATAATCTTCAGTAGAATCTTGCTGGCATGTGGGATCAGAGCGATTGTGCGATAATTTCCACAGTCAGTTGGATCACCTTTCTTTAGTATTGGTATAAACACAGATCTTTTCCAGTCAGTTGGCCATGATGTCGTCTTCCATATTTCTTGGCAGAGCCTTGTACGTATGGTAACAGCTGCATCAGATTGCTGTAATACTTCTATGGGAATGCTATCAATGCCTGGTGCTTTGTTCTTTGATAAGGCTTTCAATGTTGCTTTAACTTCTTCTTTCATCACCAATGGTTCCCGATCATAAGGTACAGGTTGAAACGGCTGTTGGTCCACTTGATCTTTATCATATAAAAACTCTGTATATTCCTTCCACCTTTTCTTGATCTTCTCAGCATTATTCAACATAGAACCTTGAGCATCTTGTAACATTCCAATTCGGGGCTGGAACTTTTTCTTTAACTCTCGTAGCTTTAGGAAAGCCGAAATTGTTCTTCCTCTAATAGTTTCTGCCTCTATTTCCTTGCATGCGTCGTTGTAGTAATTTTCCTTGTCCTGTCTTGCTGCACGTTGGAAATCTCTGTTGAGTTCTGTCATTGTCTTTCTTTCTCCTCTGGCTTTAGCTTCTCTGCATTTCTGGGCAATTTTCAGAGTTTCTTCCGTCATCCATTTTGGCTGTTTTTGCTTTTTTACCTTTGGTAGCGACTTCTCGCTTTCTTCCAACACAACCTTCTTGATGTCATTCCATAACTCTTCCGGAGCTCTGTCATTTGTATCTAAAGCAGCAAATTGATTTTGCAGGCAGTCGTTACATTCCAGTGGTATATTGTCAAGGTCATATTTTGCAGCATTCATGAGTGGTTTGCTCTTTTTCAACTTTAGCTTGAGTTTGCATACTAGTAGTTGATGATCTGTACCACAGTCAGCTCCAGGTTTTGTCTTTGTTGATGTTATAGAACTTTTCCATCGTTGACTTCCACAGATGTAGTCAATTTGATTTTTATACAATCCATTGGGTGAAGTCCATGTGTACAGTCGCTGCTTGTGTTGATGGAAGAAGGTGTTTGAAATGAATAGATCATTGTTCTTGCAGAATTCTATCAGTATAGAGTGTCATGGTTTAATTGGACAAAGCCAACATGGATTTAGCCAAGGGAAGTCTTCTCTTGCTAATATGTTATATTTTTTTGAAGGTGTGAATAAACAAGTGGATAAAGAAGAGCTGATTGAAAAGGTCCCTCATGAGAGACTCTTGAGAAAATTAAAGAGTCATGGGATAGAAGGCAGTGTACTATTGTGGAGTGGGAACTGGTTAAAAGATAGAAAATAGAGAGTAGGGATAAATGGCCAATTTTCTCAGTAGAGAAAGGTGAATAGTAGAGTATCACAGGGATCTGTGCTGTGCCCACTGCTTTTTAACATAGTAACATAATATATGACAGCAAAGACCAGCAGTACTAGAGAAGATCAAACCTAAGCTTTCTTTAGAAGCTCAGATGACAAGACTTTGACTTTCATACTTTGGAATACATCATGAGAAGAGAGAGATCATTAAAGAGAGACATCATGCTTGGCAAGGTAAAAGGTCAACGCAAAAGAGGAAGGCCAGCAATGAAATGGATCGATAAATAACAGCTGCTATGGGTGCCACTCTGTCAACAATGAGCCGCCTGACAGAAGACCGAACACAGTTTAGGACAACTAGCCAGAGGATCGCCATGAATTGACACTGACTCGATGGCACTTAACAGCAACAACAACAACAACAAAGTAGGAAGACTAAGAGAAACTCAATGAACATGTAAAGTAGCACATTTAAGACTAATCAGAGAAAGTATTTTTTTCACTCAACGTGTAATCAAACTCTGGAATTTGTTGCCAGAGGATGTCATACAAGCTATTAGTGTAGCTAGGTTTAAAAGAGCTTTGGACAAGTTCCTGAAAAACAGTCCATAATTAAAGAGGATCAGTGAATCCACCATTTACCCCTGGGATAAGCAGCATAGAATCTGTGTACCTTTTTGGGAACCTGTCAGATACTTGTGACCTGGATTGGCCAGTGTTAGAAACAGGATACGGGCTCAATGGACCTTTGGTTTGACACAGTATGGTATTTTTTATATTCTTATGGGGGTGATATTCAACGGTGGCTAACACGGCTTCAGAGGCTGTTGCTGCTGAAACTTCAGACTGGATAGTCAATGCCAGGGTCAGATCTAGCCATCGGCATTGGCCGGGTAGGAAAGAAGCTAACCAGGCAACGGCAATGTTCAGCTACTGCCCAGTTAGCTTCTGTGGCAAAGGTTAGGCCAACCTTTAATGTGTATAACCTTCACCACTGCCCACGGAACACTCCAATGTTAACCAGAAAGCATCGGGGCATGTAGCAGTGGCACCCGTGGATATTCAGTAGCACTAACCATGTTAGTGCTGCTGAATATCCCGCTCAGCACAATTAATGTAGTTAGCAGGTTTGCTAACCACGTTAATCACTTTGAATATCCACCCCTTATGTTCCTACAGCTCTCCTAAGATGCAGACGGTAGTCCAGCAGCAAGATGGGGGCTAACCAGTCTTTTGCACTGTCACATGTATGATGTTCTCCCAGTTGGTGAGGGGTCTTACGTGTGCTCTAAGTGCAAGGAGCTTTTTGCTCTCGGGGAATGAGTGATCTCTGGAGGCTAGAGTAGCAGACTTGGAGGACATAAGACAGAGAGGTATATAGACAAGACCTACAGGGGCATAGTATTGAAGTTCCTATGGTTACATGATGCAAGTTTCCACATTAGGAACCACCACACAGAAAAACGATTTAGGTGTCATTGTCGATAATACATTGAAACCCTCTGTCCAATGTGCAGCAGCGGCCAAGAAAGAAAATAGATTGCTAGGAATTATAAGGAAAGGAATAGACAATAAAACCAAGGATATTATAATGCTTCTGTACTGTTCCATGGCCTGACTGCACCTTGAATATTATGTTCAATTCTGTCGCCATATCTTAAAAAGGATATAGCAGAATTAGAAAAGGTATAGAGAAGAGAAACCAAAATGGTAACGTGGAAGGAAGGATACCCCTATAAGGAAAGGCTTAAAAGGTTAAGGCTCTTCAACTTGGAAAAGAGACGGCTGAGGGGAGGTTTGATAGAGGTCTATAAATTAATGAATGGAGTAGAACAGGTAAATACAGATAGGTTGTTTACTCCATGAAAAACTAGGAAGACTAGGGGACACACAATGAAGCTACAAATTAACCCATTTAAGAGTGCAACAATACATGTGTAATCAAACTTGAATGTGTTACCGGAGAATGTAGTAAAAGCTGTTAGTGTAGCTGGTTTTATAAAAGGTTTGGACAAGTTCCTGGAGGAAATGTCCATAAACCATTATTAAAAAGGACCCGGGAAATCTACTGCTTTCCCCGCGACAAGTATTGTGGAACCTATGTACCTTTTTGGGAACCTGCCAGGTACTTGAGACCTGGATTGGCCAGTGTTGGAAACAGGATACTGGGCTTGTTGGACCTTGGTCCGAACCAGTATGGCATTTCTTATATTCTTATGTAAGGGAAGAGAAAGATAATTTTCCCTTTTAGATCCTAAGAATAACTTCTATGTATTTTGAAGGGGGGAGTGGGAAATTAGTCAGTAGCTAAGACAAAACTGTCTTTGAAAATAAGGCTCATGTTTCTGTGTTTGTTAAGAGAGGGAATAGTTTAAACGGTGATTAGAACATTCCACCTCCATGATCTCATTGGCTGACATGCATTCAGTCTTACTCACACAGCAGTTCCAGTCCCATGACATACTGCAGTATTTCTCGGCAGAGGGGTCTGCAGGAAATGAAAGCCTGCAATTTGTCAAAAGAAACGGAAAAAGCAGGATAGAATAAAAGCTTGCAAATTAGGTCATAGAACAATGACTGTCATCTATATAAGCAATTAGCTACAGATTTCAAAGGCTTGAAGAGGTTGGAAGCAATCAAATTACATCGCTGCCTGCTTTTATACTTTATGCTTTATGAGGGAGTTTCTAATTTACACCCTTGATTTTGAGAATTTAAAATGAAATTTAGGAAGACAAATGTTTATTCATGGCTTACTTAAACAACAAATAAGACATTTTGAACAAAACATTTGGGGGCATGTTTACTAAACTCCAAAATTGTGCGGGGCCCCGTTAGTGTGCCTGTGCCATATAAGGAGTGGGCGGTTCAGGCATAAAAAAGAAAAAAAAAACGGGAGAAAGCGACCGTACTTGTGCGCGTTGCGCAACTGTGCGGGGTCCGTATTAGCGCGTGGGAAGGCTAAGTGTCGCGCTGCTGGGCACACAAATGAACAGAGCTGTAGTACAATGGTGAAGACACTGAGCAATAGTGCAGGGGCCATGGGTTCAAACCCCCACTGGGTGCAATGAACAAGGCTGGCTCAGGCAGTACCTATTATGGGGAGGATTCTTTTAGGAGGGAGCCTAATTTTGTGCAGCAGAAGGCGGCGCGCCGATGTGCAAGTACAGGAACAGAGCCACAGCACAATGGTTATGACACTGACCAATGGTGCAGGGGCCATGGGTTCAATCCCCCAAGGTGCCCAATGAAGAAGGCTCACAGAGACATTATGTATTATGGGGATGAGTGCTGTAGGGGGCAGGTTAATGTTTTTATCTCAGTTAACACTACTAGCAAACGCACTCACAAAGCGTGTTAACATAAGGCGGCCCATAAGGCACATGTTAACGTTCACTGTCCGGCAAGGCACCCTAGAATGTCCCCTATAGGGCCCCATATATGTTGTGGTACAGGGTAATGTATAGTGCACCTTATATGGACGGCAACCATAAGGTGCCCTATAGGGCGCCCTATAAAGCACCCTCAGAGGCACCTTATGGGTACAGTACGCTGAGGGTGTTGTTGCTGGCAACAACATATGTACATGACAGTTAAAAAAAACATTGGACAACCCTCTAAAAGAACCCCACTGTGGGTTTGAACCCATGATCTCTGGCTTCACAGGCAGTGACATAGCCATTGGGCTACAGCACTATAGCTACCAGCAAGCCCCTGGCTGGCTGCAGAGAGCAGTCACGTCACCACACAGACAGTCTTCTGTGGGAACCAGGATAGGGTTAGGCCACCCGTACCCATGATGCACTGCACATGCAAATCAGCTGACCACAGATGAACACAAGATGGGGAATGCACCCCAACAGCTCCCCGACCTGGTAGGGGGAAGTGTCCGTGTGCACCCACACAGCACCTCGGCCTGGTAGGGGGGTACTGACCGGGTGTGTTACTGGCACAGAGTAGCTACACACCGTCACATCGTGCGGGTACAGTGCTCACCCTGAGGGTGCGGTGATGCGCCCAGGACCAGGTCCACAACACCTGCCATGGCTGACAGAGGGCATGCCGGAGCTCCAAAGCAGTAGTAATCTGAGAGATAGGTAGTTCCTGCAGAAACACCCTGGATTACTCTGTCTGTGTAACCCCTTATGGACCCCTAGGTGGGCCATGTACCACCATTCCCCCCAGGCTGCGGGTGATAAAACAGGGTCCCCTATCAACAGAGCCACATTCTACCACCCTGCAATGGTGGCAGTAGAGTGGACCATCAACCCCTGTCCTGCTGGGGAACAGACACCCTACAGGGCATCCAAAGCAGCCCTATATACATCCATAACACAATATCAGACAGACATTAGGCCAGCATATGCTAAGCTGCACCCCACCACTATCTGATATTCTCCTGCAGTAGGCCTTCAGCCACTGCACCCTGCAAGGCACTCCATCAAGACATATACCAGCTGAGAACAGTCTGCTAGTTAGTCCTGGTGGAAATGCATGCACCCAGAACTGGGATGGCAGCACACACAAGCAGATAAGTCAGTGACTGGCCCCACAAGGAAACCCATACATATCACATGAGAGAAATACTATAGCACTATGGGGGTGCCTAGCCATGCTGGCATCACTGCACAGTCAGGGTGGAGTGTGCCCCCAGCAGCACATACAGAGGTCACCCTGTCTGTGTAGGTGGTGTCCGGCCACTACAATGTCCCTGCCAGTGCCCTATGCCCTGTGCAGATGCATCCTGGCCAGCACACCCTGTCTGAGCTATACCCATGGTACTTTGCTGCTCATTATGCACATTGTCAGGCCAATACTGGCAACAGTGCTGGCAGTGTGGGCTGTGGAAGGTGTTTGCAGCCAACACACACTGTATAGACAGACACACACTCCCACACGTATGCCAGCATTGTGCCACTATAGAGGGGTTTATCAGCCTTGCCCACCACACCAGTCCTGGGCACAGTACAGGCATGGATATGCTACGCAGTACTGTTGGGGGTCACTCCCCAGGGTGGTAAACACTGTCAGAGACCAGACCTGAAGCACGCACCGCAGACATCAGACAGCTTTTTATGTTGGAGATCAAAGAACCAAATGTGCTTTAAGTAGGACAGTCTACCTGCCTGTACACATAGCAAACGTTTGAGAGCTGTCCACCGCATACCTAGGTGTAGGGTGGCATTGCTAAGGTATGCAGGTGCTAGTATTGGGAGATGCACGCAGGGCCCAATGTCTTGCCTCTCCAGGAGGCATTGGCCAATGGGACCTCGGGGTGTGGGTATGTTCGCCTCTGTTGGATGTTGCTTTACGGCAGAGTTTCCCAACTCCAGTCCTGGTGTGCCTACCACTGTTCGGGTTTCCCTGCTGTCCCTCATGAGTATGCATGAGCTACATCTACATGCCATGGGGGTGGTGCATAGATATGCAGCACAGGCATTTGTATTAGCGGCAGCAAGGAGCCTGAATGGTGTGTGGTCCTCCAGGACTTCATTTGGGAGACTCTGCTCTAGGTAATGCCCCTGTTCATGGTGTCTGTGATCAGTGTACGAAAAGATAGGCGTAATACCAATGCGTATGTCCCCAGCAATCCTGGTTTGTCCGTACTATCACAGTTTAGTTGTGTTAAAAATATGTGGACAGGATTGGCAGTAGCCCCAGCTGGGCTTTGAACCTGTGATCTTCATGTTGTTGCACACACTGTCTGTGTGCACTGCACCACCGTGTTGCCACAGATTGACTGGATTCCGTGGGAAGTCCATGACTGTACATCCGACAGGGCCTGTCTGTTGCAGTGGACAGTGCCAGCCTGCACATGGATAGGCCACTGTCTTCGGTGGCTAGCAGCCACTGCCCCCCCACCACCTGTCCCCTTACGCCAACATGCTGGCATGTCCTTATCTTGGTAAAAGCATATGGCCTGATTGAGTTGTGGCACTCCCAGACTGCATTTGGGTGACTTGGCTGTAGGTAATGCCCATTGTCATGGTGTGTGAGTGGTGTAGGGTAAAATATGGGTGTTTGCACCATGCTTCTGTACTCTGCAATATAGGGGTGTCGTTAATATCTCTGTTTAGTGGTGGGTAAAATGTGGGGACTGGGCTGGTAGGTGCCACAGCTGGGATTTGAACCTGTGACTCTCTGGTCCTATAGGTACTGGCTTTGTCTGCTGCACCACACTGTGGCCACAGAGACAGTGCAGTCCCTGGACATAGGAAACCTGATCAAAAGAGTAGGGAACCCTGCTCTGCACATTTTTACTGTGGGCTCATTCACCATGTCTGGCGACAAAAGTGCAAATAAAACCCGCAAATGGCCACGGAAAATGGGGAAAAAATATAACCAAGCTTGCCAACAGTGATATTAATGGGCACACATAAAAAGACACACCCAGGAAAGCTCCACAGAAAGGAAATGATTTTTGGAAGGGTCTCCGCTCCGTAGACCCTTCCAACATTCATTTCTTTTTTTTGTAGCTTTCCTGGGTGTGTTTTTTATTTTTACCCATTGATAGCACTATTGCCCAGCTGAATTATGATTTTTAAACATTTTCGTGGTGGTCATTTTGGGTTTTATTTGCACTTTTGTTCTGTGCACATGTATCACCCTGCTCACGTTTTGTGGGTTTCCCCGGTTTTGCTGTACATTGCTGACGGAAATGGTTTCTCTTCCCTTTAAATGCCCTCTACCGCGAGTGTTTCACTCGCAGTATTTTTGCTTTGAAATTCGGCCCCGATAATGTGTGGGGAGCCTCTCCCCTCCCCTTCCCCACCCATTAACCCCGTCTCTCCGCCCCTCGGGAGCCTTCCTCCGCCCTCCGTTAGCCTTTCCACTCCTCTATCGGACATTTGCGGGCCCGTACTTGTGCGGGGCCCGTTAGTGTGTCACGCACCTGTGCGGGGGTTCATCGCACGTGTGCGGGGCGCTTAAGAGCACTTAAGTGCTCCTTTTAGTGCGCTATTGTGCGGCACGCAATTGTGCGGTTTTTAGTAAACATGCCCCTTGGTCTCAGTTTAGTAGGCACAGATTGTCAGCTTTTGTCCATCTGTGAACTTCAGCTAGCAAAGAATTTGGTTCTTTTTTTTTTAATAATATATATTTTAAAAATAATATTATGAGGTCGGGAGAGATAGTGTCGTTGATACTAATTAATTAATTTTAGTTGCATCTAGAACGCCAAAACTCGCTAGCAAAATGACATTCATCATAGATATGAATTTCAGCTTACCCAGTTCCTGATAGTTACGGGGAAAGAAGATCAAAACTTGCACTCCTGAAATGTCAGGGAGTCTGTAAATATTTGGCAGAGTTTGCATACTTGTTTTCCATCTCAGAGTTATTCAGAGTTGAGCTATTTTGGAACAGCTGAAGTGGCCTAGGCTATAGTTTAACTACCCTCACCTGATTTCATCCACTCATACACACTCTAGCCATGAAGGGAAGGATAGTTTCCAACAACAGGTTCTTTCATCCTGTCATCTTGGTTGACCTTGTTTGTTCTTATAAGACACATTTAGAATTAAAGTGGACCTGCTGATGAAATGATGACATCTTTGTGAAATAAGGCTGGGAGTGCAACACTATGCAAATACAATTGCAGAATGCAGTGCTGAAATAGCATAATCTACTACTATTACTATTAATCATTTAAATAATGCTAACAAGTGAGAAAAGCATGCAGAGCATGGCTCATGGAATTCTTTCCAACCATTATGTGTGCACCTGCATGCACATACCTATCAGTTTGTATCTGCATGTGTTTTGGGTTTGCATATGTGCATATCTCTTTTGTATGTTTATCAGTTGTGTGATTGTATATGGGCATACATCTATATCTCTATTTTCTGTGTGTGTGTGTTCATGCAAAGT
Organism: Ichthyophis bannanicus; assembly: GCA_033557465.1. Taxonomy (NCBI): domain Eukaryota; kingdom Metazoa; phylum Chordata; class Amphibia; order Gymnophiona; family Ichthyophiidae; genus Ichthyophis; species Ichthyophis bannanicus. Next base: position 1,786,909,175 of record CM066031.1, on the reverse strand, counting down.
TGCCAAGTTACCCAGTTCCAAGAGTGAGATTTTTTGCCAGTTCTAGTTTTAACTTGCATTAAAGGTAGTATGGCAGAGGTACTCAAATCCAGTCCTGGAGGACCACAAACCAGTCAGGTTTTTGGGATATCGCTAATGAATATGCATGAGATAGATTTAAATACAATGGAGGCAGTGCATGCAAATATATCACATGCATATTCATTAGGAATATCCCGAAAACCTGACTGGTTTGTAGCCCTCCAGGACTGGATTTGAGTACCTCTGTAGTATGGTATTTGTAATCCCTGATGTTACCCATTGGGGGCATTGCTGCAGGTCCCTTAATGCATCAGGATGAGCTTGTCAGAAATCTCACTCCTGGAAGTGAGAAACTTATTTATTTAACAGGTTTTTTAAATCCACTTTATCATTTCAGTCAGAGAGGTTTACATTGTAACTCAAACTCGGTAATGTACATTAAACAGGGACGGTGATAACTTGAATTTTTCTGAGGCAATGGAGGATTAAGTGACTTGCCCATGGCCACAAGGAGTGCTAGTGGGACTCAAATGCTGGTCTTTTGGTTCCCAAACCAGTGATCTAACCATTAGGCTATTCCTCAACTCTGTGCATGTATTTGTGGACTGGTACGGGGGGGGGGGGGGGGAGGGGGCTGATAAGTCTCTGGTCTTATAATGAAACAGAAAGATATAGGCACACATTAGGTCCAGTACCGAGATCATTCAGACCCCTGGAACTGAAGTGTGCCCGTAGCTTTCTGTTTTGTTATAAGGTCCGAGACTTATCAGCCCCCCCCCCCCCATATGTGTTATGTGTGTCTTTGTATGCTTGCGTATATGTGCAGCCATGTTTGCCTGTATCCAGGTGTGTATGTGTTAGCTACAATATGTGTGTGGATGTTTATGCATTCATAGCTGTGTTGTTTCTCTGTATGTCTGTCATCCAGAGAGGAGATGAAAGGGATAGCTGTTTGACATGCAATTCCTGTTTGACATGCAAACCGCTATGTTACTGTGAATCAATATTTGTACGCTGCAGCTCTTGGAAAAGCTTTTCCTATAGAAATACATTGAGGCACTTTTTGGAGGGAGGGGAGGAGAGGTAGTTGACAGGGTGGTGGGGCAGTTACAGGAGGGGTTAGTTTTTCCTGGTGGGGCAGTTTGCAGGAGGTTGTTTTTCATGGTGAGAAAGTTTGCAGGGCAGTGGAGCAAATGTGGTGGGGGAATTTTTGGGGTGGAATAGTTGAAAGGATTGTGAGGTAACTGCAGGAAGGGTTTGGTTTTCCCATTGGGTCAGTTTTTGGGGTCGGAGGCAGTTGTAAATTAGATATTTATGTGAATAATGCATTAGCACATCACTTCTAGAGAACTATTTGCAATCCCTGTGTCTATGGTTACTAGGCTGCGGTGCAGCTTATGTCAACATGCCATGTGTAGGTGCAAATCGTATGCAGTAATCATGGGGGGTACCCAGCATCTGCCTTGCAGTTACCCCACAGAGCTTACAATTACTACACAGGCCCATATTCCCTGCAACGGCAGGCAGCACAGGAGCACCCACGCTATCTGCCAATGCAGGGAACGTGGGCATGGAGTCAGAGATCAGGGAAAACACGAGCAGTAGTAAGCAATATAGTATGTCCTGTCCCTCAATGATGGCTCCACCCAGTCCCCTCCCCGGACAGCATCTATCACATGGGTCTAGTTGTCCTCCCCCCAACCTGCCCTGGATAAGAAGTGAGAGCAGGCTGGGCCCTCCCCCACTCCCCTTAAGCCTTCCCCAGTCCTTACCGGGGTCTCCCTGGTGGTCCAGTGGTGTTTGGGGCAAAGGTGATCCCTCTCCACTCCTGCCCCATCTCCGGTGCTTCTCAAAATGGCATCAGCCTTGTGGCGCTGCCCCCAAGTGGCAAGACTGTTGCATGTTCTGTGTGTGCTTTACATGTGTTGTATCTGTGGTGGAATAGCTAAGGGTATTTATTTATTTAACAGGTTTTTGATACTGCTTTATCATTTCAGTCGAAGCAGTTTACATTTGTAACTTAAACTTTGTAATGTACATTATACAGGGACATTGATAACTTGGATTTTTCTGAGGCAATGGAGGGTTAAGAGGGTAGTAGGGCATTTATGGAGGACATATGTTTGAGGTAGGAGACAGCTCTGGAATGGTAGTTTTTGGGGTGGGGTAGTTTGCAGGATAGTGGGATAGTTAGAATGTGGAGATTTGGAGGTGGACCCCCCCACCAGTTTCTGCCCTGAGTCCCTGCATGTCTAATACTGCCCCTGGTTCAGGGGTGTAGTTTTTGGGATTGGGGCACTTTAAAGGGTGGTGAGGTAGCTGACTAAGTTGTTTTGAGGTGGGGACAGTTATAAGTGTGGGAGGACAGTTGTGGGGATGGAGTTTTTGGGGGCGGGGCAGTTTGCTGGGTGGTGAGGCAGTTGGGAGTATTTTTTTGTGGTAGTATTTTCTGGATTCACAGGATATTTGCAAGTATGTTTTGGAGGTGGGATAGTGTACAGGGTAGTGAGGAAATGGGGGGGGGCATTTTGTGAAGGTGGGGCAGTTTGTGAAGGGAGAGGAAATCTGAAAGGAGTAGTTCCCTAACTTCTATGCTGCAGAAGCTGGAACTCATAGAAATATACTGGGTTTGGGTTTTTTGGAGGGGGGGGGGGTGTATTTCTCTGGAACCCCCAGTCCAATTTGGCCCATTTGCAAACCTGATGTGTCTTTTTACCAGTTTTCTCCCATACATCAAGTTTATATCGTTCCCTTAATTATTTGGAGAGTTATTTGTCTCCAGACAGACAGACAGATGGGCAGACAAATATTCTCAACCCCTTTTAGCTTTCCAACTACCTTTGAGTTGGAAAGAATAGAAAAGTGAAAAGACTTAATACTTTTTCAGTTTCAAACGTCAACTACTTTGGACACCGCAGGTTCCATATTCAAAGGGTTTGTATGGCTAAATTTTAAGTTAGTAATGACACACAGAAAAACGCAGCAGAAGTAATTCAGATGCACTACTCAAAGAACAAACTTCAATTTCCAATATGTTATGTAGGGAAACAGGCACAATAAAAAAACTAGTAATTACAGAGGCTAACATAAGTTTCAGAGAAACTCCTAACCAGATCCAAAAAGGATCCTAAACAAACTAAAGAGGAGAAAAGACCTCAGTGTATAAGCTATTATCCCTCTACTAAACGGTTACCCACCGAAGGAGAGTTGCCTTATTAAACATCTGCTGTCTAAAAAACTCCTCAGAGAACATAAGTAGAGAGACTGTTATATAATCTAAATGTATTATAATTCAAATATTGATATTGTTGTTGTTCCTGTTATATTATATTATAATATATTATCGATATACAGTCTTCTGTAACATAGTCAAATATTGTTGTTATATTGTAATTACATTAATCAATATTGTTCTTTTCAACTCACGTTATAATGTAATATTGTTCAAATTGTTCATAAAGTTCTATGTAACTGTTTAACTGTATAACTTTTGTTGTAATGTTCATAAAGTTCTATGTAACTGTTTAACTGTTTAACTGTATAACTTTTGTTGTTATGTAAACCGCTGTTGATCCTTGGAAACAGCGGTATATAAAAACTGTTCAAATAAATAAATAAATAAATAACTCCTCAGCTAAGAAATTTCATACATTTTATAACTTTAATAGAATATTTTTTTTTTAATTTAACAGGTTTTATATACCACTTTATCATTTCAATCAAAGAGGTTTACATTATAACTTAAATTTGGCAATGTACATTAAACAGGGATATTGATAACTTGGACTTTTTTTTTCTAAGACAGTGGAGGGTTAAGTGACTTGCCCAAGGCCATAAGGCATGCAAGTAGAAATTGAGCCCTGGCCTATGGTTTCCCAAGCCAGTGCTCTAACCATTAGGCTACTCCTCCGCTCCGAAAGATTTCTTTATACACCAAAAGTCAAAACCAGCATTCCCTAAAACTCCACCGTTTTACTTATTGCCTAAAATCCATAAAATATTTACTAATCCTCCAAGCAGAGCAATCCTTTCCAGCAATGATTCACTTTTGGAGTTTGTGGCCCTTAGAGTGACCTCTGAGTGCCAGTAATCACAACCTCCTGTCCATCTATGTCTTACATATATGAGCAAGGCTGGGTACTTTATTAGCTGATTGGGTAATGCCGAACTCCACAACAGCTCGGTACAACTACTGATGAATAGCCTGCAGCTTACACGCTGCCCAAATGAGCACAAGCAGCGCCGGAGAAGGAAGGCGAGGGAACCCGTGCAGTCTAGAGGCTACTACATCATCCCCCTCCCTTTGAAAGATGCAATTACTTTAATTTCTCACATTACCTGCTATAGAAAGTCCTAAGATATAGCTTATTTGACATTGCCTGGTCATACCTGCACTCTGTTGGGCGGCTAATCTTCCGCCAGCCTCGTCATGCCCACATTACCCCTCTGCTCAAGTCACTTCATTGGCTCCCTATCCGTTTCCGCATCCAGTTCAAACTTCTCCTACTGACCAATAAATGCATTCACTCTGCAGCTCCTCACTACCTTTCTTCTCTTATCTCTCCCTACACCCCCTCCCCCTTGGGAACTCCGCTCTTCTGGCAAACTCCTTCTATCTGTGCCCTTCTCTTCTATGCTAACTCCAGACTTCGCTCCTTTCACCTTGCTGCACCTTACGCCTGGAACAAACTACCTGTGTCTGTACGCCAGGCACCTTCTCTGACCCTTTTCAAATCCAGGCTGAAAACTCACCTCTTCGCTGCTGCCTTTGGATCTTGACTCACCTTATCTCCTTTTTCTTGTTCTTCCCCCCTTGTTTATCCCTGCCTACACCTTCTGTGTTGTCTGTCTTGACTAGATTGTAAGCTCTATGAGCAGGGACTGTCTCTTACATGTCTGTGCAGCGCTGCGTATGACTTGTAGCGCTATACAAATGCTCAGTAGTAGTAGTAGTAATACCTGTTGGTTTAATTATTGCATCCCAGTCATTCTGGACTGGGGTCCCTTATTCCCATTGCACTGAGGCTGCTCACATGACTTCAATCAATCCATGTCTGATGTCTCTAATAATTTAATATCTTATAGCCATCAAGCGCTGTGCACGGTTAGCGCTGGTCCCCACCTCCTCTCTGCCCTGGAATGCCCCCTGCACAGCCCCGACGTTAGCCAACTAGCCTCGGGGCGCATAGGGGACTTAGGGATATTCGACGGCACTACTCGTATATATGCCGTTGAATATCCCATTAGCAGGCATTTACATGGTTAACTGGCTTTTAACCGTGAAAATGCCTTTTGAATATCAGGCCCAGTGTCTTTTAAGACTTTTACTTATTTGAATCTTATTCCATGTTATTTATTCTACTTTATTTCATTTATTCTACCTTTATTCCTTTACTATTATCCTTCTCCTTCTTCTAACTTTACTTGCCCTCTCTGCCATTTCTTATGGCTCCACATCATTCTTTGCTCCTTTTTCTGATTCTCCCTAACCTTCTTCCCTCACTCCACCAACCTAATACCTCCCTCTTTCTCCCCCTCTCTCCACCCTCCTATTTCCTCCCCATCTTATTCTCCACCCTTTCCTCAGCTCTTGAGCTTCACCTTTTTCTTCCTCTCATTCATCCCTCTCCTTTCTCTATAATAAAACCTCATCCCCGTTTCCAACGTGCTGTCTCCTCTCTCCCTCACACTCTTCTTCTCCTTCTCCTTCTCTCCTCTGGTGACAATAATCCCAAACCTGGTCCCCCTTAACTTCTCTCTCACTCCCATATCAGTTCCTCTTTCCAGCACCCTAATCTCATCCTCATCCCTCTCCTTTTCCCCTCCTCTCTTCCCTTCTAATGTGCTTTATGGAATGCCAATGGCCACAGCGATGGTGTTGGGTTTCTGCTTTCTCCTTATTGCCAATTTCAACCCCTCCTTTTCCCTCAATCTCATTCCTTTTCCTCCTTTGAAGTCCATTCCATCCGTCTTTTTAATCCACCACCGCTCCAGATCTCTGTCATCTATAGCCTCCCCCCCCAAGTCCTCTTCTACATTCCTCACTGATTTTGACTCTTGGCTCTCCTTATTCCTGGATTCTTCTTCCCCCCTTCCTTATTCTTGGTGACTTTAATTTTCATATTGATAACCCCTCTGACTCCTATGCATCATCAGCTTGGTCACTGCCTTGACCTCTTTTTCTACTCTAATTGTTTACCTTCTAATTTACATACCTCCACTCTTCCCTTATCTGACCATCACCTGTTAAAATTTACTCTTCAATACTCACCCCCTCAATCTCACCCAATCCTCACTATCTTTTTAGGAATCTTCATGCTATCGATCCACTGACTCTACTCACTACTGTCTCATCTCTTCTCTCTTCCACTTTGTCCTCTAAATCTGTTGATGAAGCCATAGCTTCCTATAATACTGCTCTCTCCTCTACTCTGGATAACCTTGTTTTGCTCATTCCATGTCCTGTGAAGCGCACCTCACCTCAGCCCTCGTTGTCTTCAGCTACCCAATACCTACGTTCCTATGCCCGCTCAGCTGAGTGCACTTGGCTCAAATCATGTTCTCTCTCTGACTTTCTTCACTTCGAATTCATGATTTCTTCTTTCCAGTCCACCATTGCACTTGCTAAGCAAAACTATTTTCTCCATCTGACTGTCTTGCCTTTAACCCTCACCGTCTCTTTTCAACTTTCAATTCTCTTCTTAAAGCTCCTCCACCTCTAATCCCTTCGTCTCTCTCTGCCCAAACCCTAGCAGATTATTTCCATGACAAAGTATATAAGATTACTCTTCAGTTCCCCACTAAATCATCTTCACCTCATCTTCCCCCTCTCCATTAATAACTTCCCCCATCAACCTCTATCACCCTTTCATCCTTTTCTAAAATATCTGTTGAGGAAACCTCTCTTCTTTCCTCTTCTAAACTCACTAACTGTTTTTCTGATCCTACCCTTTCTGTTTATTGATCCATCTCCCTTCTCCCATTCATTTCCAAAATTCTTGAACATGCAGTTCTCTGCCACTGTCTCTAATTTCTCTCCTCTCAAGCCTTTCTTGATTCATTTCAATCTGGTTTTCATCCATTTCATTCTACTGAAATGGCTCTTGCCAAAATCTCAAGTGATCTGTTCCCCAGTCGCTCTTTCAGTGTTTGTTCTGGAGGTTCCTCCTCTTCTGCCATCCCTTAGTTGGTGTACCTCAAGGGTCTGTTCTGGGACCTCTCCTTTTCTTTCTCTATACGCAGTCCCTTGGTGCCCTCATCTCTTCCCATCGCTTTCAGTATCATTTTTATGCTGATGACTCTCAAATCTATCTATCTACACCTGACATCTCTTCTTTGCTCCCAATTTGTATCTTTTTTATTTATTTATTTATGCAATTTTCAACAATATACAAGAATCAAATCCTGCAAAGAAAAGTAGCAAGTAAGAATTATAACAAAAATAAATTAGTACATAACCTGTAAAAATTAAGTAATAACAACAATTTGCCCACTCCAGTCCCCAATTATATATTCAAGGGAGAGGGAGTCTTAATACCTAGGAAACATTGCAAAGAAGAAAGGGGAATGCACAAGTGAACTAAGGAGTTACCTATCTCACTGGACAACTCACCCTACTACAACTATAGGGCTAGACTTAGGGGGGAAGGGGGGGGGGTTCAGTAATATCATGCTGAGTAGCCACAAGTCTGGATGAGATAAAGAAGGCCAACTGCTGGGGATCAAGAAAAATATTAGTCCCAGCCAATTTAACCAGGCACTTACAAGGGAAACAAAGGAAAAAAAGACCATCCAGCTGAAGCACCCCAGGTTTAAGAACTAAAAACTGTTTCCTCCCTTTCTGTGTGGCCCTAGAGACATCAGGAAAAATCCTTATAACAGACCCCATAAACTCTTTCATAGGTGACTGAAAATACCAACATCCTATCTCAGTCAGCGTCCAATGTCAGAGTGACCAACAAACTGGCCGTCAACCTGGAATCAGACCCCAACTGCTCCAAGAAAGCAGTCAGATCCAGGCTATCACTGGATAGGACCGGAGATGAAACCATACCCTGACCCAAACCCTCAGCCATCTTAACCTTAGCCGAAGCACATAATAGGCTCGAGAGATAGGTGGAATTGACTCCAATGACATTTTTAATACAGTAATCATAAATTTCTTAAAAAGTTCCAGGGGTGAAATAGACAGAACCTTAGGAAAGTTCAAAACTCTTAGGTTCCTACTTCTAGGAATGTTTTCCATGACATCAGTCTTCCATTAAAAATTATCTGAATCTCGCATAATAGCAGTAAATGAGTCTTGGACATGATCCAATCTCTTTTCCAATGAGGCAACCTTCACTGGTAGTGCCCCCAAGAGAGCCTCAATTTTCTGACCAAAATTAACAAATTGATTAACAATGGTCTGTAACTGTCCCGAAAGAGATTAATCAAGTGTGAATAAAGTTTCCCACACAGTCTCAAAAGAGAAAACTTCAGATCTCACCAAAGTCACCCATGCCTCTGAGACTGTAACAAACAAACTCAAAGTAAATGGCTGCACAGCTGATGAAGTCAATGGACGGTGCTCTCTCCATCACGGTTCCAGCTGATCCTTCTTGACCCCTATCTCTCCAGCAATGCCAATACCAACCTCTGCTTCCCAGGATTTACTTCTGGAGCAGAGGGGCTGACTACCCAGTGAGCACAAACCTGCAGCTCCAGCCAACAGGACACTACTGGCCACAGCCTCGATGACCCCACTTATCAGTTGGGCTGGAGGTAACTGGCACTCCGGGCTTAGCGAAACATCTGGCCTAGAACTAAGCAGGGATCGTCCTTTCACTTCTGCTTCAGTTAGCAGGCCATCGAAGCAGTTGCTCCTCCGCCAGGCAGAAGGAATGCATTCATCGGCCTGGTCTTCTCAGAGGGTTCTGGCTGAAGCTTCGCCTTCCGCTTCCTAGCAGTATGTGGCATAGAGGTAAAAGTAGATAGAAAAAAAAAATCAAGCTCAGTGGATCTCCTCAGAGAGCATCCAATTGCCTGTTACCATCTTCCCTCTCCCAACTCATATCACTACTTGCTTATCAGACATCGCCGCCTGGATGTCTCACTGCTGCCTAAAATTGAATATGGCTAAAACTGAATGCCTTATTTTTCCCACCAAAACTCCGCTCCCCCTTTCCTCCTTTCTTTATCAATGTTGACAACACTCTTCATCTTCAGTTTCCTTGGCCCGCAACCCTGGGGTCATCTTTGACTCTTCCCTTTCCTTCTCCACACATATTCAACATATAGCTAAAACCTGTCATTTCTTTCTCTACAACATTATCAAAATTCATCCCTTCCTCTCTGAACACACTACTAAGGCTCTTGTCCACTCTTTGGTCACCTTCCATCTTGACTATTTCAACCTCCTCCTTGCTGGTCTCCCTCAGTGTCATCTTGCTCCTCTTCAATCTATCCAGAACTTTGCTGCATGGCTAATCTTCTGCCAGCCCTGATTTATTTATTTATTTATTTACATTCTCTTATGTACTGTGCTATTCTGTATCAGTGTGGTTTACATTAAATGAACTGAAATTACATTGAACAGGGCATTATAACTTGGAGATAACTATTTTACAGGGAACATGGGCTATGGAGGGTTAAGTGGCTTGCCCAAGGCCACAAGGAGCACCTGTGGGACTAGAAACCCCAGTCTTTCTGGCCCAAGGTTGCTGTCCTCTAGTGGGATTTGAACCCCCAACCTTCTGGCCTGAAGTACCTTGCCCCAATCACTAGGCCACTCCTCCACTCCAAGTTTATATAATCCCTTTTCTAAAATCACTTCAATGGCTCCCCTTCCATTTCCATATCCAATTTAAACTTCTCCTTCTAACATAAATGCATTCACTCTACTGCCCCTCATTATCTTTCCTCTCTTTTCTCTCCCTACACACCTCCTCATGAACTCCGCTCCTCCGCTGACTTTCTCTCTATGCCCTTTCCTTCTTCTTCAAACTCCAGCATTCAATCTTTTCACCTTGCTGCTCCTTATGCATGGAACAAACTTCTATTTTATGTCAAATCTCTTCTCTCCCCCTCTTCAAATCCATGCTAAAGACTTACCTCTCTGAGGCCACATTTGGATCCTAATCCCTTGTTCCCCTTGTGCCTTCTTCCCTATTTGAACCCCCCCCCCCCTTGTTTCTCTTGTATTGTTCTGTCTGTCTTGATTAGATTATAAGCTCTACGAGCAGGGATTGTCTTCTTTATATGTTTGTACAGTGCTGCGTATGCCTTGTAATGCTATATAAATGATTTATAGCAGTAGTAGTAGTAGTAGTAATTTCTCAAATATGAAGTCCCTAAAATTAAATCCTTTAATAGGGACACTACTCATTTCTTTGCTAATTTATAACAAGTAGAAGAGGTTGCCATGGTACAATGGCTTGCTGCACTTGATGTAAATGCATTAGCAAAAGCAAATGCAAAAGCCACAACAGAGTAGTAATAATGGGTGATTTCAATTACCCCGGTATCGACTGGGACAGTCTCACAGCAGGACAAGCTAAAGAGATAAAGTTTCTAGATGAAATAAATGACTGCTTCTTGGAGCAGCTGATTCATGAACCAACCAGAGGGGAAGCCATACTGGACCTAGTCCTTAGTGGAACGCCAGATCTGGTGCAAGAAATAAGGGTGTTGGGACCACTTGGCAATAGTGATCATAGTATGATCATGTTTGATTTAATCAGTAGAGGACAGATAGTAAAGGAATCCACAGTACTACCTTTTAACTTTCAAAAGGGAGACTATGATAGAATGAGGAATATAGTTCGGAAAAAACTAAAAGGAGCGGTTCCAAAGGTTAAAGACTTACAGCAAGCTTGGGTGTTATTTAAAAATACTATCCTCGAAGCCCAGACCAGCTGTATTACACGCATTAAGAAAAGTGGAAGAAAGTCCAAAAAACTGCCAGCATGGTTTAAAGGTGAGGTCAGAGAGGCTGTTGCTGCCAAAAGAGCAACCTTCAGGACATGGAAAAAAGAGCCAAATGATGAAAATTGGAAACAACACAAGCACTGGCAAGTTAAATGCAAAGCATTGATAAGGCAGGCAAAGCGGGAATTTGAGAAGAAACTTGCTACGGAAGCAAAAACACGAAATAAAGACTTTTTCAAGTACATTCGTAGCAAAAGGCCTGTGAGAGAGTCAATTGGACCATTAGATGATAGAGGGGTAAAAGGGGCAGTAAGAGGGGACAAGGCTATAGCAGAGAGACTGAATGAATTCTTTGCTTCGGTCTTTACTGAGGAAGATGTAGGGATGTTACCCAAGACTGAAGTGGTATTTAAAGGTGATACTGCAGAGGAATTGAGAGAAATATCGCTACACCGGAAAGATATATTACAACTATTTGATAAACTGAATAGTAGCAAATCACCTGGACCGGATGGTATACATCCCAGAGTGTTGAAAGAACTGAAATATGAGATTGCAGACCTGCTATTGGTAATCTGTGAACTTTCATTAAAATCATCTATAATACCTGAAGATTGGAGGGTCGCCAACGTAACACCAATTTTTAAAAAGGGTTCCAGGGGTGACCCGGGAAATTACAGACCGGTGAGCCTGACGTCAGTACCAGGGAAAATGGTAGAAACCATCATAAAGAACAAAATTACACAGCATGTAGATAGTCATGGCCTAATGGGAGACAGCCAACATGGCTTTAGACAAGGAAGATCTTGTCTTACTAATCTGATCTGTTTTTTTGAAGGTGTGCATAAACAGGTAGACAAAGGTGAGTCGGTTGATATAGTGTATCTGGACTTTCAGAAAGCTTTTGACAAGGTCCCCCATCAGAGATTTTTGGCAAAGCTAAAAAGTCATGGGATAGGAGGCAGTGTACTATTGTGGATCGGGAACTGGTTAAAAGATAGAAAGCAGAGGGTAGGGCTAAATGGCCAATATTCCCAATGGAAAAAGGTGAATAGTGGAGTACCCCAGGGATCTGTACTGGGTCCCCTACTTTTGACATATTCATAAATGACCTGGAAAAAGGAATAACTAGTGAGGTTATCAAATTTGCAGATGACACAAAACTGTTTAAAGTTGTTAAAACCCAAGAGGATTGTGGAAAACTGCAGGAGGATCTGGATAAATTGGAAGACTGGGCATCCAAATGGCAGATGAAATTTAATGTGGACAAGTGCAAAGTTATGCACCTAGGAAAGAACAACCCACACTATAGTTACACGATGCAAGGCTCCACATTAGAAACCACCACCCAGGAAAAAGATTTAGGAGTCATCGTGGATAACATGTTAAAACCCTCCGCCCAGTGTGCAGCGGCGGCCAAGAAAGCAAATAGAATGCTAGGTATCATAAGGAAAGGGATGGAGAATAAAACAAAGGATATTATAATGCCTCTGTATCGCTCCATGGTACGACCGCACCTTGAATATTGTGTGCAATTCTGGTCACCGTATCTTAAAAAGGACATAGAGTTATTAGAAAAAGTACAGAGAAGAGCCACCAAATTGGTGAAGGGGATGGAAGGCTACTCCTATGAAGAGAGGCTAAAAAGGTTAGGGCTCTTTAACCTGGAAAAGAGACGGCTAAGGGGAGATATGATAGAGGTCTATAAATTAATGAATGGAGTGGAACGGATAAACGTGGATCAATTGTTTACGCTATCAGAATATAGAAGGACTAGGGGACATGTAATGAAGCTACAGGGTAAACTATTTAAGACAAATAAGAGAAAATATTTCTTCATTCAACGTGTAATCAAACTCTGGAATCTGTTACCGGAGGATGTAGTAAGGGCTGTTAGTATAGCTGGGTTTAAAAAAGGTTTGGACAAATTCCTGGAGGAAAGGTCCATAAACCACTATTAAAAAGGGACCCAGGATATCAATGCTTGACCTAGTACAAGCACTGCAGAACCTGTGTCTTTTGGGGAAACTGCTAGGTACGTATGACCTAGATTGGCCACTGTTGGAAACAGGATACTGGGCTTGATGGACCTCGGTCTGACCCAGTATGGCATTTCTTATGTTCTTATGTTCTTATTATATACCTCCATTCCACAGGATGAGGCACTTAGCATTTTACAAAATGTTTTGGACTCGGGTGCATCTCCATAAAATTCCAACAAGTTTTTTGATACAATCTGCTGAAATAACATTGAAGAAGAACTTCTTTGTTTATCAGGATATGTATTATCGACAAGTTTCAGGCACGACAATGGGGGTTACTTTTGCCCCTTCACTTGCTAATGTATATATTGAAGCGTTTGAGATACAATGGGTCATTCATGTCCCTATACCGAATATATCATTAGATGGTAGAGATATAGAGATAATATCTTTCTACTTTGGAGGGTTTCACAACATTCTCTTCTTGAATTTGTTGAGTTCTTAAACACTTGCAACCCTGCTATATGCTTTGAGATGGCATGTAAGGAATCTGTTATTCATTTTCTTGATGTCTCTGTGGTCAAAAATGTTTTTTATACGACTCTGTTTTCAAAACCTATGGATCATAATTCCTTGTTGCAATATGATAGTTTTCACCCTGTACATCTAAGGAATAGTCTACCATATTCACAGCTATTGCGTTGCTGGAAAATCTGTTCCACAGATTATGAGTACCTCTTACAGGCAAAGAATATGTTGGATAAATTTATAGAGAGAGGCTTCCCTGCTAATGTACTTCATAAGGCCTATAAGCATGCCAAGTTTAACCATTGTGAGTGGGTGATTGATCAACCTAGAACATCTTCATCAGCATTCAACACTTCTAATGAAGTTACCTGTGTTCTTCAATATTCATCACTGTCATCTCGAATTGCTTCTGTGAAAAGAAATAGATGGTCCACTCTTAATGCACATCCTACATTATCTTCTGTGCAACCCCGGATAGCGTTTAGTAGAAGATGCAATTTGTGTGATTTTTTTGTGTCCCGTGGTTGTTCCTGTAGGCGAGAATACTGACCCTTAAAGGCATTCATGATGTGGCAAATGTGCATTTTGTACAGTTATGGAAGAAGGATACAAGTTTAGTGTCAATGGTAGGTTATATCAGCTCAGAACATCAACATCCTGTACATCATCTTTTGTTGTTTACATGATCCGTTGTCCCTACTCCAAAATCTATATTGGAAAAACCACAAGGAAGCTCTGGGTTCATCTCTCTGAGCATAAATACAGTTTGCACAAGTGAAGGAAGAAGCTCCTTTAGTTGAACATTTTTCATGATTTCATCATACGTTTGAAGATATACGATGTATGACCATAGACTTGATATCCCTATCTTTTAGAGGGGGTGATCGAGATGAGTTGTTGCTACAGAGGGAACAAAGGCGGATATTCCTTCTTAACTCTGTTGAGCCATATGTTGTTGTTGTTGTTGTTAAGTGCCGTCGAGTCGGAGTCGACTCATGGCGACCCTCTGGATAGCTATCCTAAATTGTGTTCGGTCTTCAGTCAGGCGGCTCATTGTTGACAGACTGGTACCCGTAGCTGCTGTTAAGGTATCGATCCATCTCATTGCTGGCCTTCCTCTTTTGCGTTGACCTTCTATCTTGCCAAGCATGATGTCTTTCTCTAATGATCTCTCTCTCCGCATGATGTGTCCGAAGTATGAAAGTCGAAGTCTTGTCATCTGAGCTTCTAAAGAAAGCTTAGGTTTGATCTCCTCTAGTACAGACTGGTTTGTTCTTCGGCCAGTCCATGGTATACACAGTATTCGCCGCCAGCACCATAATTCAAAGGCATCAATTTTCTTCCTGTCTATCTTTTTCACTGTCCAGCTTTCACATCCATATGATGTTATTGAAAATACCATGGCTTGAACAAGTCGAATCTTTGTATGGAGAGAGACATCTCTGCTCTTGAGAATCTTATCTAGGTCTTTCATAGCCATTCTGCCAAGAGCAATGTGTCGTCTGATTTCTTGACTGCTTGTTGCTTCTTTATTGATAGTTGATCCAAGTAGGTTAAAGTTATTCACAATTTCAATTTCTTCTCCTTCGACGATGAACCTGTTGATTATGCCAGTTGTCATGATCTTTGTCTTCTTTACATTAAGGTGCAGGCCCATTTTGAGACTATGTTCTTTGATTGTGAGAAGCAAATGTTTCAGATCATCTTCACTTTCCGCCAGTAATGTGGTATCATCAGCATAGCGAAGGTTGTTGATGAGTCTTCCAGCAATCTTCACACCTCTCTTGTCTTCATACAATCCTGCCTCTCTGATGATTTGTTCTGCATATAAATTAAACAGGTAGGGGGAAAGTATGCAGCCTTGTCTTACACCTTTGCTTATTTTAAACCATTCTGTTTCTCCTTGTTCCGTTCGAACTGTTGCTTCTTGATCAATGTACAGATTGTGCAAGAGAACGATCAGGTGTTCTGGTATCCCCATGCTTCTTAATGTGGCCCAGAGTTTCTCATGGTTTACACAGTCAAAAGCTTTGCTATAGTCGATAAAGCACAAATAGATATCCTTTTGGTATTCTTTAGTCTTTTCAAGGATCCATCTCACATCCGCAATGATGTCTCTCGTTCCTCGCCCTTTTCTGAACCCTGCTTACACTTCAGGTAGTTCTTGTTCCAGGTATGATTGTAGTCTCTTTTGAATAATCTTCAGTAGAATCTTGTTGGCATGTGGGATCAGAGCGATTGTGCGATAATTTCCACAGTCAGTTGGATCACCTTTCTTTAGTATTGGTATAAACACAGATCTTTTCCAGTCAGTGGGCCATGATGCTGTCTTCCATATTTCTTGGCAGAGCCTTGTAAGTACGGTAACAGCTGCATCAGATTGCTGTAATACTTCTATGGGAATGCAATCAATGCCTGGTACTTTGTTCTTTGATAAGGCTTTCAATGCTGCTTCAACTTCTTCTTTCATCACCAATGGTTCCAGATCATAAGGTACAGGTTGAAACAGCTGTTGGTCCACTTGATCTTTATCATATAAAAACTCTGTATATTCCTTCCATCTTTTCTTGATCTACTCAGCATCATTCAACATAGAACCTTGAGCATCTTGTAACATTCCAATTCGAGGCTGGAACTTTTTCTTTAACTCTCGTAGCTTTAGGAAAGCTGATCTTGTTCTTCCTCTAATAGTTTCTGCTTCTATTTCCTTGCATGCATCATTGTAGTACTTTTCCTTGTCCTGTCTTGCTGCATGTTGGAAATCTCTGTTGAGTTCTGTGATTGTCTTTCTTTCTCCTCTGGCTTTAGCTTCTCTGCATTTCTGGGCAATTTTCAGAGTTTCTTCCGTCATCCATTTTGGCCGTTTTTTCTTTTTTACCTTTTGTAGAGACTTCTCGCTTTCTTCCAACACAACCTTCTTGATGTCATTCCATAACTCTTCTGGAACTCTATCATTTGTATCTAAAGCAGCAAATAGATTTTGCAGGCAGTCTTTAAATTCCAGTGGTATATTCTCAAGGTCATGGTTTGCTCTTTTTCAGCTTTAGCTTGAGTTTGCGTACTAGTAGTTGATGATCTGTACCACAGTCAGCTCCAGGTTTTGTCTTTGTTGATGTTATAGAGCTTTTCCATCGTTGACTTCCACAGATGTAGTCAATTTGATTTTTATACAATCCACTGCCATATGACTTGAATAATAAGATCGAGTTGAGTGTTTCCATGTGAACTGTTGTAAGAATAACAGGGGATTGTTAGTGATTGGCCCTTGCTTTCCTTTCCTCTACATCTCTTGGATTGGCTCTTGTAGTCTTTTTAAATCGAGTAGGCGCTGCTGTCTTGTTGGTGGCTACCTGCTGTCTGCAGGATATTGAGACACTTTGGTTGCCGATTGTTATTAACACATTTTAAAAAATATTGACTTTTGGTGTATATGGAAATTATTAGAATTTATTCTATTAACGTTATAAAATGTATGAAATTTCTTAGTTGAGGAGCTAAGCTTAGTCTCTCTACTTACGTTCTCTGAGTTTTTTAGAACACTGATGTTTAATAAGGCAACTCCCCTTCGGCGAGTGACCGTTTAGTACAGGGATAATAGTTTATACACTGAGGTTTTTTCTCCTTTTTAGTTTGTTTAAGATCCTTTTGGCATCTGGTTAGGAGTTTCTTAGAAACTTGTGTTAGCCTCTGTAATTACTAGTTTTTTATGGTGCCTGTTTCCCTAGATAACATATTGGAAATTGATAGATTTCAGTATTGTCCAGAAGTTTGTGTTTTGTGTCGTGTATTTAAATTTTAAGTTAGCCAGATAAACGCCAATGTTTAAATGATCCTTCCCCCAACTACATTTTATCCAAAAAATTATTGCACAGCCAACATTTGATGGCATAAGAAGGCAAGTGTGGGAGAATTCCCAGGGAACAAATGAACTCTGCCCACTTAAATCTGATATTTAGTTCTGGCTGGTCAAAGTTACCCAGGTAATTTATTGGGGCTAAGTATCCGGATAAAGGTAACTGGGCAAAATTGTCTGGATAACTTCATCCAGTGAATGCCCACTGATCTTTGACCCTCATGTTCACTGGGCCAGATTGAAGGAGCTGGCTAAATGACTGCTATGCAGTATGCCTGCTTTGATCTGCAAAAGTCTGCATTACACGATACTGGAAAATGCTGAGAAACAGACACTGCATCCTAAAAATATACTCAGGGCAGAACTGGAGTCAAAGATATGCCTTTTCATATTGTTTTTGATTAAGTAAAACATGTGCACATACTACATATATAATATACTTCCTGCAGTGGGGATCGTGCTGTCGAAGTTTTCCTCTATGACTCAATTTCCTAAGTAGTGGGAGAACTGAGGAATGTACGCTGTAATTTTTTCACACACACAAATAACCTTGACCTCTGATGTCATAGAATAGTTCCTTTCTCCCCCACCCCCATAGTGCAACCACTTTATCCTAGCTGCATGTAAAAACTGACTAATTAGGGGATACCTTCTGATGTCTTTTTTTGCATATGGCCTTCCTTGGGTTTTCTGCCGCAGAAGATGCTTTCACTTCCTCAAGTCACGGTTTTTCACTCATCCATCGGAACAGAATAAAGAATGTGTTAGTTACAAAATGAATATGATGGTAATGATCTCATGTTTAATTTTCAGTCCAAACAGGATGCTGGGGGGGGGGGGGGTGTTAATAAGTGTGCGAGAAACAGCACTGAAGTTGGGTGGCATCCAAAGCAGCCTTTGCTATGACTTCTTCACCTCATGCAGTTTCCTGAAAAAGCTCATATAGTGATGCTTGTTTATCTGCAGCATATCTTTGCTGGCTACGATTTCCTTGGGTGTTAATACTTCAAGAGAAATCAAAGTTGGGGGTGGCTTTGATGTGCTCTGCATTCAACATTTTGCAAAATGACAAACAAAAGAAGACAGTACAAAATACGATTAAACAAGTCAGGATAACCAGGGGCTTTTTTGTAATCTCTATCCAACCAGTAGATAGAGCTATCTGGCAATTTTTATTTTCTGTAAATATAATGACATCTTTATCATTCACTTATCCCATGTTAACAGCTGTCCTTTCCTCTATTGAATTATGGCCCAATCCGTTTTGTGATCCACTCAGTAAAACAGACCCTAAACTGGGGCACACAGTGCATATAGAGGATAATTTACTATTAGTTGGTGTGCCATAATTCAATTATCATGGTTTATCTGCCACAAGGCACAAAGGAATAAAATGGACCCTGTAGCATATAATTAGTGATGAACAACCAGAATCTGGATTAGGCTTAGTAAATATCTCTGATAGTATATTTAGGGGCATGTTTACTAAAGTGCTGTGAGTTGCGTGAAACAAACATGCAGTTAGTGTGGGGTTTTTACCGCAGTGGGGCCTAGTAGCTGCAGTAGATGCAAGGGGCATGGCCACAGTAAGAATGTATCACTGCAATACACTCTTCACCCCGGCGGTAGTAGTGAATGTGCAGCCATAGCGCATGCACACAGTGAACATGCTTTCATCGCATGCCTTGCAATTGTAAGCTGCAAATGCTTTAGTAGGGTGGCAGTGGGCTACAGAACCACTGCAGGCAGTAAGAAATATCCTCAACTCCACCTACAGGACTGTAGTAACTGGCCAGTTCAGAAAAGAGAGGGATGACCAGGAATAGGCATAACTGGCTGCCCAGCTCGAGCAACGGAGCTAAATACAAGAGGGCGGGACATGCAAATCAGGAAAGCAAACGCATGCAGCAAGTCTGGGCTGCTTCACTAACTGTGGGAGAAAGGAGCAAATGTGGCATCTGCAGGTGCAGGGGATCTTGTATGGAATCAGGCAGGGTGTTCTCAGAGTCCACCATATGGGACAGGTGTATGTACCCTCCTCATCCTGAGTCACCCAGGGTTCCTACTCACCTAGGATACATGGCCTTTGGTGTGTGAGGAGAGAGTCTTCTCTCAGTCACTCCTTTCACATGCCTTGGATGGTATGATAGCCACTGTGGAGTGTGTTCCTCATGTGGGGAGAAGGCAGGTGTTGGAAGCAGAAGGTCTGGAGACCAAGCACATTCAGCAAACATGCTCTGAGCAGCTATCACCTCTACCAGAATGGGGTCCATAAAGTCAAGAAATGCCCCCCCACCCACATGGGGAAACCCACCCCTGTGCCTGACATCTATAACGCCATGGTCCATTGATATGGTAGCTGTACCATGCAGTTCCTCCAAACAGCTAGCCTAGGCAGGTTTTTAGGTATTCTGCTACCATTTGCTCTATTGTTTCTTATGTGTGTGCCCTGTTTCTACCCTTCATATTTTCTAATGCTCACATACAAACCATACATTTGAAATGCACTAGCAAGGTGGTCAGAGGAAGATGGTAGTTGCACCTGTGCTAGTGGCATTATTGTATCCCTGGCACATGACTGACACAGCTATCCCAGCCATATGCCACATCACTATCCACTCTCAGCTTATTCTCCATCTTAATGCCTCCTAGCATGATTGCCTTTTAGCCAAGTGCTTCTGGCTATTGTGCAGCCAAAATGCGCACTAGCCCTGTGCTAAATCCTGTGCTCCTGGCTACCACAATTTAATAAAACAACTATATGTGCTCTTGTTCCTTGAGCGGCATCAATGTCAACTAAAAGATAAATATCCACTCAAATATGAACTAGAGAGTAAAGACATACTCCTTGAATTGATGAATGTGCTCACACTCGTCTGCAATCACAGTTACCTTTCTACTACAGAGGAGGTCTCAGGCTCTATGGTACTGGTCTTGACTATATAAATTTGTCAAACTAAAGTGCCTATTTGCATCAACGACCTCCCCCTGGAATTTTTATCTATTTTATTCAAGAATTTCTTTTTACAGTCCTTCAATCCTGGTGTAAAAAAATCTTTAAAGCCATAAAAAGATAACTTAGCCTCATTGTGCTCTCATAAAGATTTCTTAACTTATTTTCCTAATGTTCTGCTTTTTTTCTCAGCTTTTGTCCCAACGTCGTCCTTTGGTACCTCACACACGTTTCACTCCGAGTTTCTTCAGGGGCGTATCAAAAGCATGAAACTATAGAAAGACAAAAAAATACACAAACTCTGAAATACCTTCACAAGTCATCTCCTCTCTCTCGTATGAAAACTTAATGAAGCTATATTGAAATCCCCTACCTGGGCTATAATTGATGCTGCACACGTCTCCTTCAAATTAGTCCTTTTCTGACTGCTTCTGCTTAAAAACGCTGCGCATGCGGGCTACTAATTTCTCTCGTCCTTTAAAGCCTCAACATTCCTGAACTACTACGCATGCGAATTGCCTACCCGATCTCTAGCTGTCAATCACTATTAACAAAATTGTCTCCTCTACACCCTTTTTTTTTGTCATCCGATCTTCTTCATAATTCAAAACATTCCCTCATCATTACCTCACATACAGGATTTCCAATCTATGGACATATTTAAACCCCTGGTGAAACCGAGTTTAAATTAAAAATCCATCTTTGTTCCCTTATCAACAAGGACTGCTCCTGCGATTTTCCCGCCAATCCTGATCTTATTTTATCTAAACAAAAGCACCGAAGATCTTCAAAATTGTGCCCGGTGTCCAAACAGTGGCGCACTAATGGTGCCTCTCTCACTTTACTTTTCAAATGGCTTTTGTGCTCACTCATTCTAATCTTAAATGGTCGGACTAAGGAACAGCTTAGTCCAGCAATTTTAAGAACTTTGACAGACACAGATAAACAGTTAAAAATAGAAAAGGGACATAAAAATGTGGCGCTTGCACTAAGGAAGTGGATAGTTTTAGGTATCAAGGGACACAGTTCATTTTTTTTTAATTTATAAATTTTCAATTTCATTTACAAGAAAAATAATAAACATATCACATCACCATAACAGATGAAGTAAAACATCAAAGGAAAACAAGTTGTTAGACCACATCAAGAGGTGCAAGTAATAAAGAAAAAATTACACCCAATCTATTCCCAGTAGATAAACAATACTCCTTGTTTTTAAATACTTTTATTTATAATTTCCAAAACACCAAAACACACAACATTACCACACAATAAACAAAACACATCAACCCCCCCTCCCCACCCCCCAGCTCACTGAGAAAGCATTTAACCCATTCACATATCTGGTCACATGCGGGGCCATAACACTACAACCTCTTTCAGAAAGGAAGAGACTTACGTCTCAGGAAGCAGTCACACTCAACCGTGCACAAGCAGAGAAGCAGTCAAACAACTCCCACCTCTCCTGAAATAGCACAGCTTTCTCCGGATAATGTATTTTACAGTACAGCTTCTCATATTTAACATATTGACAGGTGCTACTCCACCACCTCACCGGGCTTAACTTCTAGGGCTCCTTCCAGTTAGTAAAGATAACCTTTAAAGCAATGGCTATCATGAAATTAAGAAGGAACTTTTTCTTCCCTACTAGGCCAGTAAGATTACTTGCCGACCTCATACATACAATATCCCATGACAGGTCACTCGTAATATCCAGTATTTTTTGGATTCTGGCCCATACCGGCTTCCAAAATCTCTGAACGTTAGGGCAATCAAAAATCACATGCCTATAAGTACCTAATTCTTGTACACACGCCCAACATGTACCGGATGCGGACTTGTCCCACTTGGCCAGTTTAACCGGCGTAATAAAGGCCCTATGCATAAAGAAGAAAAGGGATTGCGTAATCGCTGCAGACCTAGAAACCCTTGTAATCGATCCCCAGATATTACTCCAAGACTTATCAGAAATAGAACAATGACCTTCCGCATCCCAAATTAACCTAAGACCCACCGAGTGGGACGAATCCGCATCCCTTAAACAAGTATAAAACCTCGAAGCTGCTTTCCCCAACATCAACATCTCGACCATTTTTTTAAGCATCAGGTTCTCAGGAACCAGATTAAGTAGAAGAATATTAGTAGCCTCAACACTATGTTTAAGCTGTAACCAATGAAAATAAGAGGAGGTAGGCAAACAGAACTCTTGCTGCAGAGAATAAAAATCCTTCCAACCCCCCGGCCCAAGCAATTGGCCCAAAAACCAAATACCCCTTATTTGCCAATTCTTCCATACAAACATCTTGCCATTAATTTTAAACCGGGGGTTCCACCAAAGGGGGAGCATTACCGAAAGGGGAAAATCCTTCCTACAATGTTGCTCAAAGGACAAGGATGCCTCTTGTGTAGCCCTTATCACCCCACCTACTTCAGACTCCGCTGGATGTCTCATCCCCAGTTGCACCCACATAGGGCAAGAACCAACAATTCGCTTCTCAACTTCGAACCATACCGGCTGATGCATTATAGCCTCTTCGCAAGCCCAAACTGCACTCTGTTTTAATAAAAACGTTTGGTGATATCTACGGAAATCAGGAAATTGCACCCCCCCCCCTCTTTCCTTAGAAGCTTTTAGTTTTTTAAGAGCAATTCTAGGCTGCCGCCCATTCCAGAGAAATCTGCTTAAACACCTTTCCAATTCTGCATACACTCCAAACGGGAGAGAAAGCGGAAGCATTGCCAGCACGTAGTTAATTTTAGGCACCAACACCATCTTTATTGTCTCTAACCTACCCCACCAAGTCAGACAAAGAGGGGACCATGCCAACATGAGGCTCCGTACCACTTGCAAAAGCTCCTCAACATTTTGTTGAATGGCTCGTTCCATGGGAAACCCGTACTTAACTCCTAGATATTTTATATTACCCATTTCCCATCGAAATGGGAAAACCGCCATGGACTCCGCTGTTACCATATTATTCATAGGGAAGGCAACTGATTTAGACCAATTAATCTTATATCCATATAAACTTGAGTAATGATCAATCAGCTTTAATAACTCAGGAATATCTATGGGCTGCATAAAAAGCAAAAGATCATCCGCATATGCGGAGATTTTGACCTGATAATCCCCGACAATAAACCCGCTTAGTGTGCCATTTTGCCTTACTGGAATAGCCAGTGTTTCCAATGCCAAGTTGAAAAGTAATGGAGATAGGGGGCATCCCTGACGTGTACCCTTATGTAGCAAGAAGGAAGCTGAAAGAGTTCCATTCGCACATATCCGAGCACACGGGTTCTCATAGAGCACTCTAATCTTATTGATAAAGTGCTGCCCCAACCCAAACCGCTCCAGGGCTTTAAACAGGAAGGGCCATTCCAACCTATCGAATGCCTTTTCAGTGTCAAGGGAAATACCCACAATGGGCCCCCCAACAAAGGCGGCCCTATCCAACAAATTACAAAGCAAACGGGCATTATCTGTCGTTGCCCTCCCAGGGACAAACCCACATTGATCAGGATGGATTATATCCCCTATAATTGCTGCTAATCTATTTGCCAGCAACGTGGCATATATTTTATAGTCTGAATTTAATAAAGAGATAGGCCTATAATTCGCCACATTTAGATGGGTCCCTTCCTGGCTTTTCTAATACTACTATGGTCGCCTCTGCAAAATTAACTGTGTTGGCCAAAGGCTTCCCAAACTCCTCAAAATAAATCATCAAATAAGGCATTAAATCATCTTTAAAAACCTTATAAAATTCTATAGGCAGGCCATCAGGCCCTACTGCTTTCCCTGAGGACATGGATTGAATCGCCCTACCTAGCTCACCACTTGTAAATGGCTTGGACAACTCCGTCGCTTGAGAGACGCCTATTCTGGGACAATCAAGGTTCTGCAAGAACTCATCAATAAGAGCTGCACTATTCTGACACTCCGCAGAATACAAGTTCTGATAAAATTCAGAGAACACTTCCAGTATCTGCTGAGTGCTAGTGAGAGTCCCTCGGTTTTGATCAACTATAGCAGCTATTCTATTTTTCTCTCGCTTCCCCTTCAACACATTAGCCAACAGCATACCCCCTTTGTTATGTTCAGCATAGTACTGAGATTGCTGCCGCAGCATTACCTGCTCTACTTCAGAACTTAAAATTTCATTGTACTGATACCTTAATCGCTGTAAACGTAATGTTATCTCTGGAGCTGCATGCTTAAACAGTAATCTCTCACCTGCCTTAATTTGCTGATCTAGGTCTACAAGCCTTGCCTTACGTTTCCTACTCTCCCTAATGGAAAAACTGGTGACTGTTGCTCTCAACGAGGCCTTAAAAGCCTCCCACCAGGCCCAGCAGGAGGTATCCTCCAGTCTGTTTATCTCAAAATAACCCTTTATAGAAGATCTAACTTCCTCTTGAAAGGAGAGATCAGCCAAAAGGGACCTATTAAAGGACCAAGAACGTTGCTGATATTCTTCCCCCAACCACTCCAACTTTAAGACAATAGCCGCATGATCCGACACATGAGTGCTCAAAATTTCAGCCTCTTGTACCCCAGGAATCAGACTTTTTGAAACCAGAAAATAGTCTATCCTCGAGTAGGACTGATGGGGAGGAGAGTAGAAAGAAAACTCTCTATCACATGGATGTAAAAGCCGCCACACATCCAACAGACCCACAGAATCCATACAGGATTGCAAGGCTACTCTCGCCCTGGAGCCCTTATCCATCTTGCCCGTACTCCGGTCAATGAGGGGATCCATAACCAAATTAAAATCCCCACCCAACAACCAAAGGGGCCATGGAATTCTCATGCAGCAGCCTAGAAAAACTAGTAAAAAACTTAGGATCATCACTATTGGGCCCATAAACATTCACAATTGTGAGCTTAGCTTCCCCAATCTGGATGGTAGAGCACACCCATCTCCCCTCATTGTCGCTGCTCGAGCTAACAACCATGCAGCCTAATGCCTTACACGCCAAAATGGCTACACCATTCTTCTTATGAAGAGCAGGAGACTGACCAATCAACGAAAAATTCTTCCCCCCAATCTTAGCCGTTTCTGTCGAGTTTAAATGAGTCTCCTGCAACAAGATCAAATCAGCAAACTGTTTCTTACAATACACAATGATCTTCTTCCTCTTCATAGGGTTTTTAATTCCCTTAACGTTCAGAGATATTATACGTAGTTCCCTACCCATCCTTCCTTCCAAAGCCTAGATTGCAAATGAGCCAGCATGAAACCATTCTAACAGCAACTACCAGCCTTCCAAAGCCCTCCAGTGAGCAAACAAAACCCCTCCCCAAAAACAAAAAAAACCCTTATCGGGTGAGACAGCTCTACCGACTCACAATGGCCTCTCAAGCCCCCCCCCCCCACAATACAAAAAAAAAAAGGAATTTCCCAAATCCCCCAGCCGCCCAGTTACCCTTAATAAAGGAGACACACCCCTTAATCACCAGACTTAACAAACCATGATCTAAAACCATCAGATCCACAGCACAGCCCCCCAATCTCCCACCACTCAACCCGCATCCACACCACAAACTCCGAAAAAACAGACCACCCCCCTCACCAGAGGTCCACCAGAGGTCCAGCGGCAACCCTCACACATTGTCCCTCTGCGAAACGCAGTCCATGGAGGCCAAACACCCCCTCAAACCAACCATCCTAATTGTACACAGTCCCCAGTCTTCATTGCATTTGCAGCACTTCCTGGTCTTCAATAAACTTTTCCAAAGAGGCAGGATCCTCGAAAGTTCTAGTCGTGTTATCGAAAGTCACTCTTAGCCGAGCTGGATAAAAAAGACCATAGCGCACTTGGATGCATTGCAGCCGCGGCCTAAGGGCCAAGAATTGCTTCCTCTTATCCACCGTAAATTTGCTGAAGTCCGGGTAAAACGAAATTCTGTGACCTTCATATTGCAGATTCGCAGTGGCTCTAGCGGCCTGCATGATTTGATCACCTGCTGATGTCTTAACACACACAAAATCAAAGGCCTGGGGGATTTAGACCGTGCGCTTAACACCGCAGGTACCCGATGTGCCCTTTCAATTTCGAATGGCCAGGTCAAGTCCAACTTCAGCAATCGTGGTATTAAACTCTCCAAAAAAGCAATCGGATCCTTCCCCTCCGCTCCTTCCGGGATACCAATGATCCTTATGTTATTCCTTCTTGCTCTGTTATTCATATCTTCCAGGCTGCGTTCCAACTGCTCTGCCCTCTTTACCACTTTAGCCATCTGCGCAATGCGCTCACCTTGGGCCTCAGTTGTTAACTCCACTTTCTCCACCCTGGCCACTAACGACAGCAGCTGAGCATTTAAGTCTTTTGTATCAGCCTGCAACTCAGTAAGAGATACACCATTCGCATCGACACGAGCACAAACTGCCTGGATTTCTTTCAACACCTCTCTGAGCCCTTCTTCTGACTCCTGTTGCGGCGCCATCTTATGCGGAGACAGAGGGTCTGCTTTCGAACGTTTCGCACCCGCGTTCTGCGGGTTGCTAAATTCCAAGCGGGTCTGTTTGCTACCAGCCATGCTCTCCCAACCACACAGTGGGATTGAGGGGCTCTGCACCGCAAATGACGGCTGAGGGAAAGATTTTGCCTGAGGCCCCGGGAGGAGCTCCTAAGCGGCCATGCAAGCTCCTGGCTGGCTCCGCCCCCTCTCCAAGGGACACAATACATTTTAAGGGAATCTACCACATGCGATTCCACGCATGTGGTATATGCAATCCAGTGCCCTTGTGATTTGATTTATGTGGGTAAAAAGATCCGACCATTTAAGATTAGAATGAGTGAGCACAAAAGCCGTTTGAAATGTAAAGTGAGAAAGGCACCATTAGTGCGCCACTGTTTGGACACCGGGCACAATTTTGAAGATCTTCGGTGCAGAAGGTGGTGCAGTTCGGCACACGGAGGGGACGACAGCACAGATGGTGTTTCTGCCTGAGTCTGACCCTGTAAATCGCATATATGTTCTGTGGTTTTGTGGTACTTCATTAAAC
The DNA here is from genome assembly GCA_033557465.1 of Ichthyophis bannanicus. NCBI lineage: Eukaryota > Metazoa > Chordata > Amphibia > Gymnophiona > Ichthyophiidae > Ichthyophis > Ichthyophis bannanicus. Next base: position 1,786,881,917 of record CM066031.1, on the reverse strand, counting down.
ATGCTTGTCACTGCATTCGCTACATTCATTACAGAATATTATCCTGAAGCCATGTATTTAAAGTACATTGGTGAATAACTGTTTGGACACTGTAGTTGCTTCACAGAATTTCTGGCACAAGAAGATGACAAAAGAAAAATCTTTGGAATAAATCTCTACAGCAGGAGTCAATAGATTCACAAGGCAAAAAAATCCAGTTATCATGCAAACGTGCAATCATGGGCATAAATCACCATGCTGGTCACATATGTGAAGGAAAATGCTTATAGATTACTCACTGAGGATGTACAGAACTAGCCTTCTGTCCTGTTATAACTCTGCGGAGCCTTTATGTATCAAATCACCTGGAATTTCACAGACATCTTACCTCAGAAGCTAGGAGGGTGCCTAGTTCTAACACCCAGACTAGGAAAAGGGTGTCAATGGAGCCCTGTCAATCTGAAAAATATTAAGAATGTACTGTACCTCTAAACTTCACACACCCACTAATATGGGAAAATATATAGATACTTACCAGAACTGACAGACCAGCAGTGGAAGAAGGCTAGATGTCTGCTGGTGAAAACAATCAAATCATTAAAAATGGGCCATACTGTGGCCATGTTTGGTCTCATTAAGGCAATGAGCAGCAGTAACATAGTAACATAGTATATGACGGCAGATAAAGAGCAGTATGGTCCATCTAGTCTGCCCAGCAACGCGACAAGAGTAGATGTATCTGCCACTCCATGCAGGTCACCCCTCCCCATGCCTTTGTTTAGGGTTGTACCCACCACTCCGTGTAGGTTACCCCTATTTGTTCAGATATAAGAGATAGTTATGTTTATTTTGATTTTATCCTGTTGCTATAAAGGGATCCACTGTGTCTGTCCCACGCCATTTTGAATTCTGCGACTGTATTTGCCCCCACCACTTCCATCGGGAGGGCATTCCAAGCGTCCTGACATTGCCTTTTAGTTTACCCCCTTACAGCTTCATGTTATGCCCTCTAGTTATACAGCTTCCTCGTCTTTGGAAGAGGTTTGTTTGTTCATTAATACTCTTTAAGTATTTAAAGGTCTGAATCATATCTCCCCTGTCCCTCCTCTCCTCCAGAGTGTACAGAGTGTAATAGCAGCATGTTATTCCTGCCAGGGCTGGAGTTAGGTATAGGCAACATAGGCAAATGCTTAGGGTACCAAATGCTTAGGGTGACATTCTGAAGATGCTCAAAAACTCTGGCTTGGAACCTATCCACTCTCCTATCTCTGGGGGGACTGCCCCCACTTGCCCTTTGCCTGTGGGTGCCATAATTCTAAATCTGGCCCTGATTCCTGCAGCTTTTGTATGACAATGCAATAGCAACATTGAGGGGACCCTGGTCTGTGCTTGCTTGGCCCAACTTAATACTATCATATGCTTATTTCTAAATTGAAAATCAATCTTTATGACAGGGGTTGGAAGAATGAGTGACGGCAGTCAGTCTGCAGGCTTCACATCCATCTACTCTTTTATGCCTGTCATGTTTGATTACGTCTGATGAGATGCGGTATCCCTCCACCGAGCTGAACAGCAGGAGATAGGAAGGGTTTTCTATTACCGAATTCACTTTTCTAATGTAGTTGATGGATGTGGTATGCAAGCTTTCCTAACCTATTATTAGACATCAGGGGGACTCAGGATTATTTGAGTTTGGAAGAATTTAAAAAGGCATCTTTGTTTAATCAGGCTTTCGATAAAGAATGATTTCTCTACTTTTCTAGCCCAATGCATTCTCCACAACAACAGGAATCTTTGCAGGGTGCTTTTCTCTGATGCTAGCTTTGATACTGATATATGTCAGTTATACATTTTTTGAACTATCTAATTGTTGTAAATTCTTTCTGTGCATCATTTAATCCTGCTACCTTTAGACCAGAGGTACTCAAATCCAGCCCTGGAGGGCCGCAAACCAGTCAGGTTTTTGGGATATCCCTAATGCATATGCATGAGATAGATTCAAATACAATGGAGGCAGTGCATGCAAATATATCTCATGCATATGCATTAGGGATATCCCGAAAACCTAACTGGTTTGCGGCCCTCCAGGACTGGATTTGAGTACCTCTGCTCTAGACTATGGTCTCCTGCTCTATTTTAATTAGTTTTGCTTTAACATGTGTGATGTTTCATTTGTGATATTTGCAGTTAGCTGGATTGTATTGTTGTTGTTAAGTGCCGTCGAGTCGTTGTCGACTCATGGTGACCCTCTGGATAGTTGTCCTAAACTGTGTTCAGTCTTCAGTCAGGTGGCTCATTGTTGACAGGGTGGCACCCATAACTGCTGTTAATGTATCGATCCATCTTATTGCCGGCCTTCCTCTTTTACGTTGGTTTTCAACCTTCCCAAGCATGATGTTTTTCTCTAATGATCTCTCTATTCACATGATGTGTCCAAAGTATGAAAGTCAAGGTTCTGTCATCTGAGCTTCTAAATAAAGCTTTGGTTTGATCTCCTCTAGTACTGACTGGTTTGTTCTTCGGGCAGTCCACTGTATACAGAGAATTCTCTGCCAGCACATACTTCAAAGGCATCACTTTTCTTCCTGTCTATTATTAAATGTAAATAGTTAAGATGTAAATAGTTATCAGATGTATATAGTTAAGACTGTTATCCAAGTTGAGTTACCTGTTCTATGTAATTACGGTGTAACCCCCCACTGTAAGATGCTCCTATGTTCCATGTAAACTGCACTGATATCGAAGAGCGTGGTATATAAGAGAAATAAATAAATAAATACATAAAAATGAAATAGATGAAGGTAGCCACCCTTATGTATCTGTATAGGTGCAGTGGGTATGCCCTTTGATGAATGTTGTAAAAATTTCAGGAGTCAAAATTCAGCTATGGTGGTATTATTTTTTTCAACACCAACTGCAGTGTTTAAAAAAATACATATATTCAGCACTGCTAGAAGGATAACAGCACATTTTACAAAGGATGTCCAAGTCTAATGTTGTTGTTGTTGTTGTTAAGTGCCGTCGAGTCGGAGTCGACTCATGGCGACCCTCTGGATAGCTATCCTAAATTGTGTTCGGTCTTCAGTCAGGCGGCTCATTGTTGACAGACTGGTACCCGTAGCTGCTGTTATTGTAGCAATCCATCTCATTGCTGGCCTTCCTCTTTTGCGTTGACCTTCTATCTTGCCAAGCATGATGTCTTTCTCTAATGATCTCTCTCTTCGCATGATGTGTCCGAAGTATGAAAGTCGAAGTCTTGTCATCTGAGCTTCTAAAGAAAGCTTAGGTTTGATCTCTTCTAGTACCGACTGGTTTGTTCTTCGGGCAGTCCATGGTATACACAGTATTCGCCGCCAGCACCATAATTCAAAGGCATCAATTTTCTTCCTGTCTGTCTTTTTCACTGTCCAGCTTTCACATCCATATGATGTTATTGAAAATACCATGGCTTGAACAAGTCGAATCTTTGTATGGAGAGAGACATCTCTGCTCTTGAGAATCTTATCTAGGTCTTTCATAGCCATTCTGCCAAGAGCAATGCGTCGTCTGATTTCTTGACTGCTTGTTGCTTCTTTATTGATAGTTGATCCAAGTAGGTTAAAGTTGTTCACGATTTCAATTTCTTCTCCTTCAACGATGAACCTGTTGATTATGCCAGTTGTCATGATCTTTGTCTTCTTTACATTAAGGTGCAGGCCCATTTTGAGACTATGTTCTTTGATTGTGAGAAGCAAATGTTTCAGATCATCTTCACTTTCAGCCAGTAATGTGGTATCATCAGCATAGCGAAGGTTGTTGATGAGTCTTCCACCAATCTTCACACCTCTGTTGTCTTCATACAGTCCTGCTTCTCTGATGATTTGTTCTGCATATAAATTAAACAGGTAGGGGGAAAGTATGCAGCCTTGTCTTACACCTTTGCTTATTTTAAACCATTCTGTTTCTCCTTGTTCCGTTCGAACTGTTGCTTCTTGATCAATGTACAGATTACGCAAGAGAACGATCAGGTGTTCTGGTATACCCATGCTTCTTAATGTGGCCCAGAGTTTCTCATGGTTTACACAGTCAAAAGCCTTGCTATAGTCGATAAAGCACAAATAGATATCCTTTTGGTATTCTTTAGTCTTTTCAAGGATCCATCTCACATCCGCAATGATGTCTCTCGTTCCTCGCCCTTTCCTGAACCCTGCTTGCACTTCAGGTAGTTCTTGTTCTAGGTATGGCTGTAGTCTCTTTTGAATAATCTTCAGTAGAATCTTGCTGGCATGTGGGATCAGAGCGATTGTGCGATAATTTCCACAGTCAGTTGGATCACTTTTCTTTAGTATTGGTATAAACACAGATCTTTTCCAGTCAGTTGGCCATGATGTTGTCTTCCATATTTCTTGGCAGAGCCTTGTAAGTACGGTAACAGCTGCATCAGATTGTTGCAATACTTCTATGGGAATGCTATCAATGCCTGGTGCTTTGTTCTTTGATAAGGCTTTCAATGCTGCTTCAACTTCTTCTTTCATCACCAATGGTTCCTGATCATAAGGTATAGGTTGAAACGGCTGTTGGTCCACTTGATCTTTATCATATAAAAACTCTGTATATTCCTTCCACCTTTTCTTGATCTTCTCAGCATCATTCAACATAGAACCTTGAGCATCTTGTAACATTCCAATTCGAGGCTGGAACTTTTTCTTTAACTCTCGCAGCTTTAGGAAAGCCGATCTTGTTCTTCCTCTAATAGTTTCTGCTTCTGAAGAAACTCTGAAAATTGCCTAGAAACGCAGAGAAGCTAAAGCCAAAGGAGAAAGAAAGACAATCGCAGAACTCAACAGAGATTTCCAACGTGCAGCAAGACAGGACAAGGAAAAGTACTACAATGACACCAAGTCTAATATGGGATGTCAAAGCCAGAATGTCTGAAAAAAAAAAGCAGGCACGTGCAAGTTCAGGCACAATTTCAGAAATGTGGAAGTGCCCAATATAGACGTCTATGGAGATATCTACATAGATATCCCCAAAATAGCATCTCAGAACATGGATATCTAATAGCATAGTGATTAAAGTGGTAGATTAGGAGCAGGTGACCAGGGCTCAAATTCTAGTGTGGGCTTTGTGGTCTTAGACTAGTCACTTAGTTCTCCATCTTCTCTATACTCTTCGGGCCTTTTAAATCCAAAACAAGCACTTTCCTGATGCCTATTCATGTTTAGAGAAGGTCTAAACATGGACGTGCCTGCAGATGTCCTGATGTCTATGAAATCAACTGGGGATGTCTAAGTTCATTGGACCTCCCCATACATGCCTCCACCATGCCCCACTGTTTACCTAAGACATTCCTGCATTGTAAACGTCATTTGTGCATGTCTTTGGATATCCAAATCATGACTAAGACTTTTAAAATGACCCCCATAGGCAGTGGTACTGAATATATTTGGGAAGAGCTCACCACCGGTTATTATGAGGAGACTTTTCTAAGGAGACAGTTTGTGTCAATGATATATTTTCAGTGATTTATATGCATTAATGGGCCTTTACATGTATACTTTAGCCAGTCACTATTCTGGAAGTATGTGTATAAGTCCAAGGGCACATGCTTTCATTGTCGAGGTGCTCATGCATAGATCTTGGGTGGGGCACAAATTTAGGATCATAAATTATAAAATGCTATAATTTATGTACATTCTTGAGAAATATAAGCATCGCCATTTATATCAGCCATGTTCGCAACTTGATTTAATTCATGTTTTCAACACTAAAACCCCTGTTTTATAAACTATACATGCACGTGACTTGGAGGACATAAGCAAGACAGAGAGGTATATAGACGAGACCTACAGGGATGTAGCACTGAATTTTCACCTCCAGTCTGAAATAGTTGCAATGGAGGAGAGACATCATGTGACAGGAGAGCATCACTCTAGTATGGCAGTAAGTGAACCTTTAGCTAGGACCTATCCTCCAGGTGATGTAAAACTCTCTCGCACCGAGGAGGGTTCTCCAGGGCCATGTGCCCATGAGGGAAGGGTTAGGACACCATTATAGTTGGTGATTCAATCATTAGGCATGTAGATAGCTGAGTGGCTGGTGGAAGTGAGGATCGACTGGTAACATGAATGCCTGGTGCGAAGGTAGCGGACCTCATGTGCCACCTAGACAAGGTCTTAGATAGTTCTGGGGAGGAGTCCGCTGAATTGGTACATGTCGATACCAATGACATAGGAAAGTGTAGTAGGGAGGTTCTGAAGGCCAAATTTAGGCTTTTAGGTAGGAAGTTGAAATCCAGAACTTCCAGGGTAGCATTCCCCGAAGTGCTTCCCGTTCCATGTGCAGGACCCAAAAGGCAGGCAAAGTTCCGGAGTCTCAATACATGCATGAGATGATGGTGGAAGGAAGAGGGTTTTAGATTTGTTGGGAATTGGGGAACATTCTGGGGAAATGAGGGGCTTTTCTGAAGGGATGGGCTCCACCTTAACTGGGATGGAACCAGGCTGCTGGCATTAACCTTTAGAAAGGAGATAGAGCAGCTTTTAAACTAGATAATAGGGGAAAGCCGACAGTCGCATGGTTCAGAAGAATGTTTCCTTGAAGGATACTAGCAAAAATTGAAGCTAGGGCATATCAACAGAGAGGTTCCAGTAAAGATAAAAGTAACCCAAATGCCCTTGAGTATAGAACACACACACAGCTTAAAGATTCCAAATTACCCCTACCTACCGATAGCCAGATTAATATGAATAAAATACAGCTTCTCAAATGCTTGTATGCAAATGCTAGAAGTCTAAAAAATAAGATGGGAGAGTTAGAATATATAGCACTAAATGAAAGTTTAGATATGATTGGTGTCTCAGAGACATGGTAGAAGGAGGACAGCCAGTGGGACACTGTGATACCTGGGTACAAACTATATTGTAATGATAGAATAGATCAAATTGGTAGAGGGGCTACACTCAGTGTTAGAGAGGACATTGAGTCACAATGACGTAGGAAAGTGTAGTAGGGAGGTTCTGTAGTTAAGTTTTGCAGGAAACAAAATTCACTGTAGAATCTCTATGGATTGAAATTCCATGTAAAAAAGGGAAGGGGAAGGCAATGGCAGTGGGGGTGTATTATCAACCATCTGGCCAGAATGAACAAATGGATGATGAAATGCTCAAAGAAATCAGGGAAGCTAACAAAAGTTACAGCACAGTAATAATAATGGGTGATTTACGCACGATTTACGATTTACGCACGATTTACGATTTACGCACCCAGAGCATGGAACGCTCTCCCCACCTCTATTCGAAACATCACTTACCTAATTGACTTCAGGAAGGCATTAAAGCAGCACCTATTCACCACATACTACCCTGAATCCAGCACTAGTAATCATACATATGCCCCCTCAGACAATCACTCATTGCAATTAAACAATCAGACTCAGCATGAAAAAGGATAATCAACTGATCGCTCAGAAGATACCCACTGAAATGGAATCAGGACCCCCAGTGTAAATAAGATGTAGATATGTTATACAATGTACATAGTTCCCCCCAGTTACTTCCAAGTTGATCTCCTGTTTATTGTAAATACAACTCAGGGTTCCTGTGTTGTATGGTTGATGTTGAATGTAAACCGCTCTGATCTAAAATAGAGCGGTATAGAAGAACTGTTAAATAAATAAAATAAATAAATAAATTATCCCGGTATCGAATGGGTCAGTGTCATGGTAGGACACGCTAGGGAGATAAAGTTTCTTGATGAAATAAATGACTGCTTCTTGTAGCAGATGGTTCATAAACTAATCAGAAGGGAAGTCATTTTGGACCTAGTTCTTAAATGGAACACAAGATCTGGTGCAAGAGATAAGGGTGTTGAGACCACTTGGCAATAGTGATCATAGCATGTTTGCATTCGATTTAATAAATGGAGGAAGGATGGCAAGGAAATCCACAGTACTACCTTTTAACTTTCAAAAGGGAGACTATGATAAAATGAGGAAAATAGTTAAGAAAAAATAAAAGGAGCAGTTGCAAAGGTTAAAGATTTACATCAAGCATAGGTGTTGTTTAAAAATACTATTTTGGAAGCCCAGACCAGCTGTAGTCCACAATTTAAGAAAAGTGGAAGGAAGTCCAAATAACTGCCATCATGGTTTAAAGGTGAAGTCAGAGAAGTTGTTGTTACCAAAAAAGTATCTTTCAGGACATGGAAAAAGGAACCGAATGACAAAAATGAAACAACATAAGCACTGGTAAGTTAGATGCAAGGCATTGATAAGGCAGGGAAAGAGAGAATTTGAGAAGCTTGCTGTGGAGGCAAAAACGTGTAATAAAGATTTTTCAATGACATTTGTAGCAAAAAACCTGTGAGAAAGTCAGCTGGACCATTAGATGATAGAGGGGTAAAAGGGGCACCAAGAGGGGACAAGGCCATAGTGGAGATGCTAAATGAATTCTTTGCTTCGATCTTTACTGAGGAAGATGTAGGGATGTTACCCGTGACTGAAATGGTATTTAAAGGTGATGCCGCAGAAGTATTGAAAGAAATATCAATACACCGGGAAGAGTAGCATATTACCTGGACTGGATGGTATATATCCGAGGGTATTGAAAGAACTGAAATATGAGATTGCAGAACTACTATTAGTAATCTGTGAACTATCATTAAAAATCATCTGTAATACCTGAAGACTGGAGGATGGCCAATGTAACGCCAATTTTTAAAAAGGGTTCCAGGGGTGATCCAGGAAACTACAGACAGATGAGCCTGACGTCAGTATCGGGAAAAATGGTAGAAACCATTATAAAGAACAAAATTACTTAACATGTAGAGATAATCATGGCTTAGCCAAGGAAGGTCTTGTCTTACTAATATGTTATGTTTTTTGAAGATGTGAATAAATAGGTAGACAAAGGTGAGTCGGTTGATATGGTGTATCTGGATTTTCAGAAAGCCTTTGACAAGATCCCTTATAAGAGACTCTTGGCAAAATTAAAAAGCCATGGGATAGTAGGCAGTGTACTATTATGGATCAGGAACTGGTTAAAAGATAGAAAGCAAAGGGTAGGGCTAAATGGCCAATTTTCCCAATGGAGAAAGGTGAATAGTGGAGTACTCCAAGGATCTGTGTTCGGTATGTTGCTTTTTAACATATTCATAAATGACCTGGAAATGGGAATAATGAATGAGGTTATCAAATTTGCAGATGACGCAAAACTATTCAAAGTTGTTAAAACCCATGAGGATTGTGAAAAATTGCAAGAGGACCTTGATAAATTGGAAGACTGGGCATCCAAATGGCAGATGAAATTTCATGTGGACAAGTGCAAAGTTATGCATCTAAGAAAGAAAAACCTAAAGTATGGTTACACGATGCAAGGTTCCACATTAGGAACCTCCACCCAGGAAAAAGATTTAGGCGTCATCATGGATAACATGTTGAAATCCTCTGCCCAGTGTGCAACAGCAACCAAGAAAGCAAATATAATGCTAGGAATCATAAGGAAAGGAATGGAGAATAAAACAAAGGCTATTATAATACCTCTGTATCGTTCCATGGTGCGACCACACCATGAATATTGTGTGCAGTTCTGGTCTCCGTAACTTAAAAAGGATATAGCGTTATTAGAAAAGGCACATAGAAGAGTCACCAAAATGGTATAGGGGATGGAAGGATACGCCTAAGAAGAGAGGCTGAAAAGGTTAGGGCTCTTCATCCTGGAAAAGAGATGGCTGAGAGAAGATAAGATAGTGGTGTAGAAATTAATGAATGGGTAAATGTAGATCAATTGTTTACACCATCAAAATATAGAAAGACTAGGGGACATGCAATGAAGCTACAGTGTAACCTATTTAAGACTAATAAGAGAAATGAAATGAGAGTCAGAAGCTGTAAAGATGTCTTACACATTGGAACATGGAACGTACGAAGCATGAACCAAGGGAAGTTGGAGGTAGTCAAGAATGAAATGGAACGTGTACAACTTGATATGTTGGGTGTCAGCGAACTGAAATGGATGGCATCGGGCACTTTGCATCAGATGATCACATGGTCTACTATGCTGGAAATGAAAGACAAAGAAGAAATGGTGTTGCATTTACAATAAAGAAGAAACTTGCAAGAACTGTAATGAAATACAATGCAGTCAGCGAACGCTTAATCTCTATTCGTCTACGAGGAATGCCTAGCAACACAACTATAATTCAAGTATATGTCCCAACAACAGCTGCAGAAGAGAATGATATTGAAGAGTTCTATGAACAAGTACAAGCTGAAATTCATAGAACATGCAAACAGGATATCCTGATAGTCATGGGTGACTGGAACTCAAAAGTTATTTATTTTATTTATTTATTTAATTGCTTTTCTATACCACACTATTTATTATCAGCGCGGTTTACAGGAAACGTATTTGTGCAAAGAGGGCAGTTCAATGCACTTACAATAAACAGTGTAAATAAACATGGATAACAGGTTAACAGGTAACAACTATTTACAATTTAGTATGCAGGCTTATACACCTATCTCGTTGGTAAGTACAGTTGATACGGCAATGACATTCCGTAAATTAAATAGAGGTGGGTTCGGAAGGTAGTGGTGTCGTGGGCAAGGGGCTCGTGTGGAGAGAGTTGGACATGAGTGAAGGTGGCTGAGAGCTGTCATTTGGGATGGAGAAGTGCTGGATAAATAGGTGACGTTTCAACGCTTTCCTAAATTGAAGAAGGTTGTTGATGGCGCGGATGTCAGGTGGGAGAGCATTCCAGCAGGAGGGTGCGTAGAAGGCAAAGGCACGGTTGCTCGTAGTCTTGGAGCATTTAATGAGTGCTTTGGGAAGGATGAGAGTGTTAGTAGCAGCTGACCTCCTCATCCTGTTGGGGGGGGGTTATCTGGACTAAGTCAGAGAGGGAGGTGGACGTGCAATTATGGATGGCCTTGAAAGTCATTGTTAGAATCTTAAATGAAATCCTGTAGTTGACGGGGAGCAAGTGTAGGTGTTTTAGTATGGGGGTAATGTGTTCCATTCTGGATGCTCCATGTAGAGTTCTTGCTGCAGCGTTCATTGCCAACTGTAAAGGATGTAGGGTGCTCTTCGGAAGTCCGTGCAGTATGGAGTTAATGTGGTCGAAATGAGGCATTACTAGAGCTTGAAATACTGTTCTGAAGTCAATCGGGTCTAGCAGTTGTCTAATGTGGCACAGTGTTCGGATTTCATTGTATACTGCCTTTACCATGTTGGATATCTGCTCCTTCATATTGAGTTGTTGGTCAAGGATGATACCAAGGTATCGTATCGTAGGTTTGGCGAAGAGTTCGGCATCACGCACTTTTATGGATGATGGTGGAGTGAATGCTTGGTCTCTGCAGACGACCAAGTTGGCAAGTTGGCAAGATGGCAAGTTGGCAACAGACGACCAAGTTGGCAAGTTGGCAACAAAGAAGAAGACAAAGTAATTGGAAAATATGTACGTGGCAACAGAAATGAAGCTGGAGAAAGACTGATAGAATTCTGCAAGACCAACAATCTATTCATCTCAAACACCTTCTTCCAGCAACACAAGCGGTGACTGTACACATGGACTTCACCCAATGGATTGTATAAAAATCAAATTGACTACATCTTTGGAAGTCAACGATGGAAAAGCTCTATAACATCAACAAAGACAAAACCTGGAGCTGACTGTGATATAGATCATCAACTACTAGTATGCAAACTCAAGCTAAAGTTGAAAAAGAGCAAACCACTCATGAATGCAGCAAAATATGACCTTGAGAATATACCACTGGAATTTAAAGACTGCCTGCAAAATCGATTTGCTGCTTTAGATACAAATGATAGAGCTCCAGAAGAGTTATGGAATGACATCAAGAAGGTTGTGTTGGAAGAAAGCAAGGAGTCTCTACAAAAGGTGAAAAAGAAAAAAACGGCCAAAATGGCTGACGGAAGACACTCTGAAAATTGCCCAGAAACGCAGAGAAGCTAAAGCCAGAGGAGAAAGAAAGACAACCACAGAACTCAACAGAGATTTCCAACGTGCAGCAAGACAGGACAAGGAAAAGTACTACAATGACGCATGCAAGGAAATAGAAGCAGAAACTATTAGAGGAAGAACAAGATAGGCTTTCCTAAAGCTTTGAGAGTTAAAGAAAAAGTTCCAGCCTCGAATTGGAATGTTACAAGATGCTCAAGGTTCTATGTTGAATGATGCTGAGAAGATCAAGAAAAGATGGAAGGAATATACAGAGTTTTTATATGATAAAGATCAAGTGGATCAACAGCCGTTTCAACCTGTACCTTATGATCGGGAACCATTGGTGATGAAAGAAGAAGTTGAAGCAGCATTGAAAGCCTTATCAAAGAACAAAGCACCAGGCTTTGATGGCATTCCCATGGAAGTATTACAGCAATCTGATACAGCTGTTACCATACTTACAAGGCTCTGCCAAGAAATATGGAAGACAACATCATGGCCAACTGACTGGAAAAGATCTGTGTTTATACCAATACTAAAGAAAGGTGATCCAACTGACTGTGGAAATTATCGCACAATCGCTCTGATCCCACATGCCAGCAAGATTCTACTGAAGATTCTTCAAAAGAGACTACAACCATACCTGGAACAAGAACTACCTGAAGTGCAAGCAGGGTTCAGGAAAGGGCGAGGAACAAGAGACATCATTGCGGATGTGAGATGGATCCTTGAAAAGACTAAAGAATACCAAAAGGATATCTATTTGTGCTTTATCGACTATAGCAAAGCTTTTCACTGTGTAAACCATGAGAAACTCTGGGCCACATTAAGAAGCATGGGTATACCAGAACACCTGATCGTACTCTTGAACAATCTGTACATTGATCAAGAAGCAACAGTTTGAATGGAACAAGGAAAAACAGAATGGTTTAAAATAAGCAAAGGTGTAAGACAAGGCTGCATACTTTCCCCCTACCTGTTTAATTTATATGCAGAACAAATCATCAGAGAAGCAGGATTGTATGAAGACAACAGAGATGTGAAGATTGGTGAAAGACTCATCAACAGCCTTCGCTATGCTGATGATATCACATTACTGGCTGAAAGTGAAGATGATCTGAAACATTTGCTTCTCACAATCAAAGAAAATAGTCTCAAAATGGGCCTACACCTTAATGTAAAGAAGACAAAGATCATGACAACTGGCATAATCAACAGGTTCATCGTTGAAGTAGAAGAAATTGAAATTGTGAACAACTTTAACCTACTTGGATCAACTACACAGGTACACTACCAAAAAACTGCCTCCAGTTTTGCAACTGATTCCTATAGATTTTGGGGTGCTGAATCCAGGAAAAATAGCCAAAATGTTCCATCACGTCACGTTTTCTTGCAAAATTAGATTTCTTACCCATATAAGGAATGTTCACATAATTTCTTTTTAGCCGACTGCAGTTTATTTTCTTGGCTCAAAATAGAGGTTGTAATGGTTAACTAACTAGAAACACTCCCTCATGATATTTTAGAGTGTTTTGTATTCATTTTATACATTAACAGGACAATTGGGAGGCGGGGGGCTAAATCCAGTACTCGCGCTGGCGCATGTTCTTTCCTGTTTGCCTCGCCTCGTTCGCTCGCTCAAACACGGTGGTTGCGACATGAACGTTCCTGTCAAATTTCAGTTTCTTGCAAGTTCATTATTACCTTTTGTTTGCTCAGTCGTAATCCAGCTTTATTCCGAAGTGGTTCACTACAGTTGTAGTTTGCAGTGCTGTGTATTTGTGATGGCTCACAGAGCCAGAGGTTGCGTCAACTCTCCGGACAGTTTTTGTTTTATTTGTGGGGAATATACCGTGAAAAAGCGGCAGAGGAACATTTCTGCATTTATTAAAAAAGTATATTTCGCCTATTTTGGTTTGAAGTTAGGCGATCAAGACAAACCGTGGGCTCCTCACAAAGTGTGCAAGACATGTGAGGAAGATCTACGCTTATGGATGAAAGGTAAAAAACAAGCATTTCGTTTCGGAATACCTATGATGTGGCGTGAACAAAGAGACCACAGCAGTGACTGCTATTTTTGCTCTTGCATTGTGAAGGGATACAACTTAAAAAATAAGAACGTAATAAGTTACCCCAACCTTCCCTCAGCAATTAGGCCTATGCCTCATAGCAACGAAGTACCTGTGCCTGAACCACCAAAATCTTTGGATCATATTTGTGTGGACGGTTCTGATCATGATGAGACTCATCAAATGGCTTTTCCCGATGAGTCCAGTACTTCCGAGTTTGAAACTGAACCAGATCCGAAACCTGAACTTTTCTCTCAAGCTGAATTGAATGATTTAGTCCGGGATTTAGGACTCCCAAAAGATGCTGCCCAACTGCTAGGTTCTCGGCTTAAACAGAAAAATCTATTGTCACCAGGAAAAACTTTTTATTGGTACCGCAACCGCGAGACACAATTTTTGAAGTATTTCAGCAAAGAGGAAGATTTGGTATTTTGCAACGATATATACGGAGTGATGGAAAAGTTTAAACTCAAGTATGATCCTGCTGAATGGCGGCTGTTCATTGATTCGTCAAAAGACAGCATAAAAGGTGTTCTTCTTCATAATGGCAACACATTCGCTTCAGTTCCTATTGCTCACTCTGTTATTCTCCAAGAAAAATACGAGAATTTGGCCCTGATTCTTCAGAAGATTCGTTATGATGAGCATAAGTGGATGATTTGTGGAGACTTTAAAATTCTATGCATGCTATTAGGGCAGCAATCCGGTTTCACCAAATATCCCTGCTTCCTTTGCTTGTGGGATAGCCGGGCCCGCGACCTACACTGTGGGAAAAAAGACTGGCCAATTCGGGAGTATTTGAGACCCGGTGAGAAAAATGTTCTTCAAGAGAGCTTGGTACCTCGTGATAAAATTCTATTACCACCTCTCCACATTAAGTTGGGTCTCATTAAGCAATTCATCAAGTCCCTTCCAAAAGATGGTGAGTGCTTTCGGTACCTTTGCTCAAAGTTCCCCCGACTTTCTGAAGCAAAGCTAAAGGAAGGAGTGTTTGTTGGCCCTGATATAAGGAAACTCATTTCAGATGGAGCATTCGCTGAAACGATGTCTGAGAAGGAAAAAGAAGCCTGGGATTCCTTCAAGGATGTTGTTCTCAAATTCTTGGGGAACAGGCGGGATGAGAACTATAAGGATATTGTTGCCAGGATGCTCAATGCCTTCAAAGAACAAGGCTGTAAGATGAGCCTGAAAGTCCATTTCTTGCACTCCCATGTGAACTACTTTCCCAAAAACTTGGGGGCGTACAGTGAAGAACAAGGTGAAAGGTTTCACCAGGACATCAAGGACGCAGAGAGAAGGTACCAAGGAAGATGGAACACCACTATGATGGCTGATTTCTGCTGGTTGCTGCTGCGGGAAACCCCAGATGAAAAATACGCCAAGCAGCGCACCAAGAGAAGCATTCGGGGGAAGAAGAAACGGGCCCACCAGGAGATTGATTGACCCAAGAATGACTTTAAAATCTAAACTGTGTTGACAAATATCGTGTTTTTACTAAACTTTGAAATAAAAATTTGCTAGTTATTACCACAGTGTCGGATCAAATTTATTAGAATTTTATTTTCACACCATCGGGTGTTTGTCTTCATGTATTGCAATGGTGCGGTTTGCGTTTTCTATTCTTACATACATACCTGTACAACATTTTTTGCACATTTCTTTGCTTTGCTTTGTGTCTAACCTCGCGCTTATATGCTCAATGTTTGTGCACATGTATGTGGCTGTTTTAAGTGCAGACAATTTTGCTACCATCACAGTGTGTTTTGTTGACATTACTCTATTCTTATGTGCTGCCTTGTTACAATTTTCTTTATTCTTATTTGAATAACTACTAAACAATTAGTATAAAGAATTCATCCAAGAAACTTTTATCTCGATCGCACTCAATCTGAAACGTTCACCTCAAACTGCTAACCCAATGTAGCAAAAAATCTGTACATGATGGAGCAAATTGGTTACCAGATTTGGATTCAGCGCACCAAAAAACATAAAAATCAATCGAAACATTAGAGGCAGTTTTAAAAAAATTTTTTTTAGTGGACCTGTGCTATCAATAAAGAAGCAACAAGCAGTCAAGAAATCAGATGACGCATTGCTCTTGGCAGAATGGCTATGAAAGACCTAGATAAGATTCTCAAGAGCAGAGATGTCTCTCTCCATACAAAGATTCGACTTGTTCAAGCCATGGTATTTTCAATAACATCATATGGATGTGAAAGCTGGACAGTGAAAAAGATAGACAGGAAGAAAATTGATGCCTTTGAATTATGGTGCTGGCGGCGAATACTGTGTATACCATGGACTGCCTGAAGAACAAACCAGTCGGTACTAGAGGAGATCAAACCTAAGCTTTCTTTAGAAGCTCAGATGACAAGACTTTGACTTTCATACTTTGGACACATCATGCGGAGAGAGAGATCATTAGAGAAAGACATCATGCTTGGCAAGATAGAAGGTCAACGCAAAAGAGGAAGGCCAGCAATGAGATGGATCAATACAATAACAGCAGCTACGGGTACCAGTCTGTCAACAACGAGCCGCCTAACTGAAGACCGAACACAATTTAGGATAGCTATCCAGAGGGTCGCCATAATTCGACTCCGACTCGACGGCACTTAACAACAAGAAGAGAAAATATTTTTTCACTCAACATGTAATCCAACTCTGGAAGTTCTTGCTTGAGGATGTAATAAAAGCTGTTAGTGTAGTCGGGTTTAAAAAAAGGTTTGGACAAGTTCCTGGAGGAAGGTTCATAAACCATTATTAAAAGGGACCCAGGATATCATTGCTTGACCCAATACAAGCATTGAGGAACCTAGATTGGTCACTGTTGGAAATAGGATACTGGGCTTGATGGACCTTGGTCTGACTCAGTATGGCATATCCTATGTTCTTATGTTGACTTCATACAATAAACGGGAATGATGCTCATAAAAACACACGTTAACTAAGGATGTGCAGGCAAAAATATTGATATTGTTTCGTTTTTAGCGTCTCATTTTGTTTTTTTAGTTTACCTTTCTGGGTTTTTGTCAATAGTGCGCACTATTGACCAAAACACGGAAATGATGACATTTCGTTGTTTCCTCTATTGTTTTCATTTGAAAGGCTCTGCTTGTCTCTATAAAATGCTATCATATGCGGCAAAGAACATGCCTTGAATGTATGGAAGCTGGTGTAAATGCTCACATGTACTTTACACATGTATGTGCAATTGTGCATAGATTGATGTATGTTATAATCTAAGCACATATGTGCATACTTCATCCATGCTCTGCCTGGGTGGTGCCCAGTGCATACCTTTACACTGGTTGACATTAAAAGGACATTTACATGCAAATGTGTCCACATACGCACAGGAATGACTTCATAAAATTACCTCTTATATGTACAGTCCGGTGGTTAAATTTAGCACATAGCTATATGGATAGTGGCTGAATATCTTCTCCTATATGAACAGCTCATTACTTTGCCCTAATTCGATCCCGGCAAGATCCATATAATGCCGCTAAACATATACGTCCCTTGGAATATTCCGCCCTATAATGAGAAAAACTACATGAGAACGTGGTATATAGACCTTGTTAAATAAATAAATAAAATAAATGATATATTACTGCCTTTTGCAGAGCTTATGTGGGGCAGATGAGACTCCATTTGCCACTTGGTCCTGTGTTAATGTTTTGAACCCTGTTGTGAACTTGCAGACCATGGAAGCATTTCAGGGGTTGACTTGGAAACATCCTTAGTAGGAGAAAGGTTTATTTTATCACTTGAACTGTCAGTTTGATACTTTTATGGACAGGAAAAATGTTCAGCAATTATGGAGCTGCTAAAATGTTCACATAGAAAACATTTTTATAGATTTATTTATTTATTTATTTATTTAACAGTATTTCTAAACCGCCTTATCTTAATAATCAAGGTGGTATCACAGCAAGCAATCAGGTAAAGTGTGTGTGTTGTACATGCAGTGAGGATAAAACTTAGTTGTGTGAGGGATGTGTTGGGTGCTTGATTTGTTTGAGCTATATACAGGGTGGGCTATTTACAGTGGTGCTAGAATCATATTTTATATATATTCAGTTGTTTGGGAGGATTGGAGTGCTGTTATCCATTCTCTTAGGTTATGTGATGTGACCATAGTGCTCTATGAACAGCATGGTTTTCAGTTGTTTTCTGAAGTCTTTGAGGTCTGGAGTTGCCCTTAGATCGTCCGGTAGATTGTTCCATATTGTTGGAGCAGCCATGGAGAGAGCTCTGTCTGTTGTGTCCTTGCGTGTGTGCTTGTACTCATTTGGGGTGCTGACTCGGTTGCGTGTTTGACTTCTTCTGGGACGTGCGCTGGTTTCCGGTTGTATGAGCAGGTGGAGGCTGTTGGCTGATGTGTGTTCTTTTATCTTAAATAGGTTTATGATAGTCTTGTATCTGATGCGAGCAATGATTGGGAGCCAGTGTAAGTCCTTTAGTGTAGGTGTGATGTGCTCCTGCCTTGCGGCTCCGGATATGATTCGAGCTGCAGTGTTTTGTGCCAGCTGTAGTGGTTTGAGAGCTTGTTTTGGTAGTCCGAGGTATATCGGATTGCAGAAGTCCAGTATTGGGGTTATCAGTGCTTGACAGACTGTACGGAAGTGTTCTGGAGCGAGGAGTGGTTTCAGTCTCCTGATGATTCGCATCCTGTAATATGCTTTTTGGATTGTTTTGTCTATGTGTGGTTTGAGGTTGAGTTTACTGTCCAGAGTAACCCCAAGGTATCTCACCTCCGATCTTATCGGTATCGTGGTGCTTTGTATCTTTATGTTTGGTGGGTGTGTGAAGCTTTGGTTTCGAGTGATGATTAAAGCTTCAGTCTTGTTGTAGTTTATAGCTAGATTGTTGTTTTGGCACCACTTCGCCATTTGGGTAAGGCAGTCTGCTATCTTAGAGAAGTCCGGGTTTTCGATTGATATCGGGGAGTATACCATTATATCGTCTGCGTATATTGTGTATTGGATGTTGTTCTCTTTCATAATGTTGCATATTGGTTGGATGTAGATGTTAAAAAGGAGTGCTGAGAGTGCGGATCCTTGTGGTACTCCTTGTTGGACGTTTATGGGCCGGGAGGTGTCCTGTCCCACCTTGACCTGTAGCTGTCTTTCTGTTAGGTACGAGTGGAACCATTTTAGAGTGGTACCGTGTATACCAGTGTTCTTCAGTCTCTCCAGGAGTATATTGTGATCAACTGTGTCGAACGCTGAGGAGATGTCGATGAAGATCATTATAATTCCATTCCTGATGTCGTCAATTATTCTTATGATGCTGTCGAAGAGGTAGATCAGGAGAGTTTCGACTCCATGGTTGGGACGAAATCCGTGTTGGTTGTCGTCGAGAGTTCCGTGTTCGTCAATGTGTTCCTGAAGTTGTAGTTGAACCGTCTTTTCGATTATTTTTGCGAGGAAGGGTATGCTGGAGATTGGTCGGTATGCTGCTGGGTCCTTTTTGTCGAGAGAAGTTTTCTTTGTGATTGGTCTTACTGAGGCAAGCTTTAATTGCTGTGGCATGAGTCCTTGAGTGAGTGAGTTGTGTACCATTTTATGAATGTTTGGTATGAGGCTTGCTTTGGTGGCTTTGACCCATGACACTGGGCAAGGGTCTGTAGGAGCAGTGCTTGTGTTGATTGTGGAGATGATGTCTGATATCTGCTCTTTTGAGGGTGAGTGGAATGTGCCCCAGGTTTTGGGGTGGACGTTCGTTCTGTTGTTTCTACTGGGTGTTGAGCGCTCTGTGGAGTGAAATTTGTCTTTGATGTGGTCGGCGAATATCTGTGGATCCACTTGTATTTCTCTTTCTGCTGCTTGCTCTTTTGTCAGGGTTTTTACTATTTCGAAAAGTTCTCTGGGTTTGTTGATGGAAGAATTTATCAGGTTTGTGTGGAATTCTCTCTTTGATTGGTTGATGTGTTCATTGTATTGTTTTTGCTTTGTTAGGTAAAGATGTTGGTCGGAAGTAGTTTTGTTTTTTCTCCATCTCCGTTCAATTTTCCTGAGCTCCCTCTTTTCCTGTCGTATTTTTGCTGAGTACCATGGTTTGTTTTGTCTCTTGTTGTGGTGTTGTTTCTTGGTCCTGTCAACGGATGGTTTGGCGGCGTTAGCTAGGACATTGTTCCAGTTGGAAACTTGTTCCTCCAGGTCCTCTGAGTCAATGTTCAAGTGTTGTATTGTGTCCTGGATGAATTCGTCCTTGTCAAAGGACTTGAATCGTCTTTGTGTGTGTGGGAAGTTCGCTCTTTCGCTTGTCCAGTCTTCTTGTGATTGCAGATTTGTCTCGATTAAGTAATGGTCAGACCATGGTACTGGGGTGATGGTGGGTGTAGAGATTAGGTCTCTTGAAGTTAGGTAGTTTGATGCGAAGATGAGGTCTGGGGATGATCCTAGTCTGTGTGTTGGTGCATTGACTATCTGTGTGAATTGAAGTGATGACATTGCCTGAAGGAAGGCCTCTGCATCTTTTGTATTGGCGGACTTGAGGTTGAAGTCTCCGATTAGTAGTGCTGGTTTGTTGTTTGACGTTATGGCACAGGCTTCTTCGAGTATGAAGGCTAGTTCGTCGGGTGGAGCACGGGGTGCTCTGTAGGTTAGGCAGATTGCAATATTCTTGTTCTTGATGCTAATTGTGTTACACTGCTTTGTATCTGTGAGATTCAGTGTCTTGAACTTGAGTTCTGTTTTTGCTATTATTAGGACTCCTCCTCCACGCTTGTGGATGCGTGGGCAGTTGTATGCTGAGTAGTTGTTCGGTACTAGTTGGTTGAGTAGTACACTGTCGGTAGGGTTGAGCCATGTCTCTGTGATGCATATTATGTCTGGCTGTCGCTCTTCAATGTGGTCTACCAGAGTGTGTATCTTGTTGCAGATGGATCTGGCGTTTATGAGCTCAATTGATGTTTTCTTTGTGGAAGAGGTTGTTGCGACTTGTGCTTCCTTAGGGCCGGTGTTGGGGTTTGATTTGTGTCTGTTTTGTCTCTTTGTTTGGGAGGTTGCGAGTGTCTCTTTGTGTGTGTGTTGTGGACCGAGATATGGCAGTGCAGTTGGTGGGTACCATGGTGTGTTTGTTTGGGGGTAGTGGGGGTGTGTAGTTGGTGGGAGGAGTTGTGTGACTAGTAGGTATAGTGGGAGGAAGTATGTGGTGTGCATGTTGATAGCTTGTGATGTTCTGATAGGGCGACGCCTGTGTCCTTAGGTTTTCGTCTGTTGTTTGCTTTTTTGAGGAGAGCTGTACTTGTTGCAGGGGCTTGTCCTGGGGATGTGAAGTTGTATCTGTTGCGGTGCGGGAGCCTGTCCCGTGGAGGGAGCCTGTCCCTTGGATGTGGAGCTGGATCTGATGCGGTGCGGGAGCCTGTCCCGTGGAGGGAGCCTGTCCCGTGGATGTGGAGCTGGATCTGTGGCGGACGCCTTGGTGCGGGAGCCTGTCCCGTGGAGGGAGCCTGTCCCGTGTGTGTGGAGCTGGATCTGTGTTGGTCGCCTTGGTGCGGGGGCCTGTCCCGTGGATGTGGAGCTGGGTCTGTCGCGGTGCGGGAGCCTGTCCCGTGGAGGGAGCCTGTCCCGTGGATGTGGAGCTGGATCTGTGGCGGTCGTCTTGGTGCGGGGGCCTGTCCCGTGGATGTGACGCTGGATCTGTCGCGGTGCGGGAGCCTGTCCCGTGGAGGGAGCCTGTCCCGTGGAGGTGGAGCCGGATCTGTGGTGGTCGCCCTGTTGCGGGGGTCTGTCCCGTGGATGTGGAGCTGGGTTTGTCGCGGTGCGGGAGCCTGTCCCGTGGAGGGAGCCTATTTCGTGTGTGTGCAGCTGGATCTGTTGATGAACTCTTGGTCTGACCCACTATGGTACATCCCAAGTCCCTATGTTCTTATCTAGCTAAAGATGACATTGCTCTAACATAGCATCAGTACTGGCATATCTCTGGGTTTAAGGTATCAATCTGGACAAACATGGTAATACCAAATATGGCCTATAAACGATGGTAGTTAACAACACTGGCATATCCCTGGGTTTACAGTATCGATCTGGACAAACATGGTAATACCTAATATGGCCTGTAAACGCTGGAAGCTAACAACAGTATCCAGAGGGAACTAGTCACTAGAGTGCCCAACACTGATCTTGGATTCTAGTCCCAAACATGAATTTCTACCCTTTAAATTAGTATTTTTATGAGAGGCAGGAGGATAATCCTAGCTGTAGAGAGTGGTGCTGCTGCAATCAGATGATTTAAACAGAACTATACATTCAATTATTGTTAGGAGTGCAGTTAATTCATATAAGTAATGAAGCAGTGTTGATAGTTTAAAAATCACTCAAATGAGTGTGACTTACGTGCCCCAGAGTTTCAGCTCTTTAGGCAGTTCGGCGTCTTCGGAGTTGGTATTCTGCGTTTCCACTGTGAGTTGGTGGATTGTCAGTTCCTTGATTGTACGCGAGCTCGACCCCGAGGGAGCTCAGCTGTACCAAGAGGGAGGTGTAGTCTCAGCGTCGTTTTTTCTGTTATGTTTCTGTGACGATCTTGGGGGTGCCTTTGCCTAAGGGCCGTGCCAAAGGGCCCTCTTGCGCGGCCCTCAGGCGCGGGCCCGCAAGGCGCGGGTGCGCCTGTGGCGTTCTCCTTTTAAATGGAGAGCTGTGCCCCGATTGGGTAGAGCTGCTCTGAGACACGCTGCTGGAGGGGTGGAGCCAAAAAGCAGCTTCCCCCGAAGAGCTCTTTTGTGTGCAGCAAGGTCTTTTGTAGCTGGCTTGCTCTTTTCTTGCCGCCGATCTTCTGGAGCAGGGCAGGCTCCCTTCGATGAGGCTTCGACTCGGGTAGATGGCTCAGCTCCTCCTGGAGCTAAGCAGAGCAAGAGAGGATGCTGTGCCTGTGGCTTCTCCTTTTAAATGGAGAGCTGTGCCCCGATTGGGTAGAGCTGCTCTGAGACACGCTGCTGGAGGGGTGGAGCCAAAAAGCAGCTTCCCCCGAAGAGCTCTTTTGTGTGCAGCAAGGTCTTTTGTAGCTGGCTTGCTCTTTTCTTGCCGCCGATCTTCTGGAGCAGGGCAGGCTCCCTTCGATGAGGCTTCGACTCGGGTAGATGGCTCAGCTCCTCCTGGAGCTAAGCAGAGCAAGAGAGGTATACTGTGTATACCATGGACTGCCCGAAGAACAAACCAGTCGGTACTAGAGGAGATCAAACCTATGCTTTCTTTAGAAGCTCAGATGATAAGACTTCGACTTTCATACTTTGGACACATCATGCAAAGAGAGAGATCATTAGAGAAAGACATCATGCTTGGCAAGATAGAAGGTCAACGCAAAAGAGGAAGGCCAGCAATGAGATGGATTGATACTATAACAGCAGCTACGGGTACCAGTCTGTCAAAAATGAGCCGCCTGACTGAAGACCGAACACAATTTAGGATAGCTATCCAGAGGGTCGCCATGAGTCGACTCTGACTCGATGGCACTTAACAACAACAACAAACTATCTGATTTTACCACATATGCCAGCGTGTTTTCTAGTCCTTGTATTTTTGGAAAAGTAAACAATTGATTTGTGTCTACCTATTTCATTCCACTCAGGATTTTGTAGACCTCTATCATATCTCCCCTCAGTTGTTTCTTCTCCATATTGAAGAGTCATAGCTCTTTAGCCTTTCCTCATACATGTTTGTCTTCAAATATACAATCCACGTTCTTTATTACTTGCTAAGGCCTTTTTTTTTGCTCTTCAAAAGTTTCTCTTATAAGTCTTACTACTGTTTTTATGTCCCATTCTCATGCTGCTGACCAAAGAATTGTTTGTAAGGATATTTAAATGAGGCTTTGATACAGTCACCAACTGACTCCATTTCTGCTTGTCCAGCTGATACAGATTGACTTTAGCCCTCTGCGTGCCTGTGGTAAAAGCAAGGCTTGATCAGTCTGACTAGCTGAAACAGTGCCTGTTGGCAAACCCAGGTCACACACAGATAGAAATTGATCAAGTATGCATTTTGACTCTTTTCCTTCCATCATGCCGATGAGTTCGTAGTCCCTGCACTTTTCGGACCAGTTCTTATGCTGCTGACGTCATGATAGAGAATGCAGATCTAAAATGGGATATTTATCTGCATGTATATTGAAACTAATCAATAATGTGCTATGTACCAGGGAAGAGAAAGAGAAAGAGGATAGAGGATGCTTCTTGACAACATATTTCAATATCATGAATATTATTTTAATTCAAACCAGCAGGTGAAAACATTGATGCAGGAAATACGCCTAACTATCCAGCCAGAATGAAGCTACCCAAAGAGATTTGAACTTTGTTGCTATGTAAAACACTTTTTAAATTTTTTCTCCTAGATAATATTTTTTCAGCATTTTACCACTCCTTTCTTACCAGTTGGATAGCCCAGGTAGTTCAGAGAATCATCACAAACCCTAGGGGTAGAGGGGCACATCCCCTGACAAGCATTTTCATTGGCCAACCTACCACAATCAAGTCAGCCATTAAATTTTATAAGAACATAAGAACTTTGATACTGGGTCAGACCAAATGTTCATCAAGCCCACTGTCCTATTTTCAACAGTGGCCAATCCAGGTCTCAAGTACCTGACTAATCCCAAAAGTAGCCAGTTCTATGCTACTTATCGCCAAAGACCTAGATAAGATTCTCAAAAGCAGAGATGTCTCTCTCCATACAAAGATTCGACTTGTTCAAGCCATGGTATTTTCAATAACTTCATATGGATGTGAAAGCTGAACAGTGAAAAAGACAGACAGGAAGAAAATTGATGCCTTTGAATTATGGTGCTGGCGGCGAATACTGTGTATACCATGGACTGCCCGAAGAACAAACCAGTCGGTACTAGAGGAGATCAAACCTATGCTTTCTTTAGAAGCTCAGATGATAAGACTTCGACTTTCATACTTTGGACACATCATGCAAAGAGAGAGATCATTAGAGAAAGACATCATGCTTGGCAAGATAGAAGGTCAACGCAAAAGAGGAAGGCCAGCAATGAGATGGATTGATACTATAACAGCAGCTACGGGTACCAGTCTGTCAAAAATGAGCCGCCTGACTGAAGACCGAACACAATTTAGGATAGCTATCCAGAGGGTCGCCATGAGTCGACTCTGACTCGATGGCACTTAACAACAACAACAAACTATCTGATTTTACCACATATGCCAGCGTGTTTTCTAGTCCTTGTATTTTTGGAAAAGTAAACAATTGATTTGTGTCTACCTATTTCATTCCACTCAGGATTTTGTAGACCTCTATCATATCTCCCCTCAGTTGTTTCTTCTCCATATTGAAGAGTCATAGCTCTTTAGCCTTTCCTCATAGGAGAGTCATTTATCATTTTGGTCACTTTTCTCTGTACCTTTTCTAATACTGCTATATCTTTTTTGAGATGTGAAGACCAGAATAAAGGGGTTAAAGGAGCACTAAGAGACAATAAGGCGATAGCGGAGAGACTGAATGAATTCTTTGCTTCGGTCTTTACTGAGGAAGATGTAGGGATGTTACCCATGACTGAAGTGGTATTTAAAGGTGCGGAAGAATTGAAGGAAATATCGATACATCGGGAAGATGTATTACAACTATTAGATAAACTGAAGAGTAGCAAATCACCTGGGCCGGATGGTATACATCCAAGGGTGTTGAAAGAACTGAAATATGAGATTGCAGACCTGCTATTAGTAATCTGTGAACTATCATTAAAATCATCTCTAATACCTGAAGATTGGAGGATCGCCAATGTAACACCAATTTTTAAAAAGGGTTCCAGGGGTGATCCGGGAAACTACAGACCGGTGAGCCTGACATCAGTACCGGGAAAAATGGTAGAAACCATCATAAAGAATAAAATTACTCAGCATGTAGATAGTCATGACCTAATGGGAGACAGCCAACATGGCTTTAGACAAGGAAGAGCTTGTCTTACTAATCTGTTATATTTTTTTTGAAGGAGTGAATAAACAGGTGGACAAAGGTGAGTCGGTTGATATTGTGTATCTGGACTTTCAGAAAGCCTTTGACAAGGTCCCTCATCAGAGACTTTTGGCAAAACTAAAGAGTCATGGGATAGGAGGCAGTGTACTATTGTGGATCAGGAACTGGTTAAAAGATAGAAAGCAGAGGGTAGGGCTAAATGGCCAATTTTCCCAATGGAGAAAGGTGAATAGTGGTGTACCCCAGGGATCTGTGCTGGGTCCGCTGCTTTTTGACATATTCATAAATGACCTGGAAAGTGGAATAACGAGTGAGGTTATCAAATTTGCAGATGACACAAAACTATTTAAAGTTGTTAAAACCCAAGAGGATTGTGGAAAATTGCAAGAGGATCTTGATAAATTGGAAGACTGGGCATCAAAATGGCAGATGAAATTTAATGTGGACAAGTGCAAGGTTATGCACCTAGGGAAGAACAACCCAAACTATGGTTACACGATGCAAGGTTCCACATTAGGAACCACCACCCAGGAAAAAGATTTAGGCGTCATTGTGGATACCATGTTAAAACCCTCGGCCCAGTGTGCATCGGCGGCCAAGAGAGCAAATAGAATGCTAGGTATGATAAGGAAAGGAATGGAAAATAAAACAAAAGATATTATAATGTCTCTATATCGTTCCATGGTGAGACCGCACCTTGAATATTGTGTGCAATTCTGGTCGCCGTATCTTTAAAAGGATATAGCGATTTTAGAAAAGGTTCAGAGAAGAGCCACCAAAATGGTAAAGGGGATGGAAGGATATTCCTATGAAGAAAGGCTAAAAAGGTTAGGTCTCTTTAACCTGGAAAAGAGACGGCTGAGGGGAGATATGATAGAAGTCTATAAATTAATGAACGGAGTGGAACGGGTAAACGTAGATCGATTGTTTAGCTTATCAGAATATAGAAAGACTAGGGGACATGCAATGAAGCTACAGGGTAAACTATTTAAGGCTAATTAAAGAAAATATTTTTTCACTCAACGTGTAATCAAACTCTGGAATTTGTTACCGGAGGATGTAGTAAAGGCTGTTAGTGTAGCTGGGTTTAAAAAAGGTTTGGACAAGTTCCTGGAGTAAAGGTCCATAAACCATTATTAAGAAGGGACCCAGGATATCAATGTTTGACCCAGTACAAGCATTGCGGAACCTGTCTTTTGGGGAAACTGCTAGGTACTTATGACCTAGATTGGCCCCTGTTGGAAACAGGATTCTGGGCTTGATGGACCTCGGTCTGAACCAGTATGGCATATCTTATGTTCTTACCTATGGTGTGGGTTATCGGGTAGGGGTGTCTAGATGGACATGTGCGCTCCCCCCCCCCCACACCACCTGCCAATGTTTTGTGCCCTTGGGGGTACCTGCTGGGTAATCTCCCCTGTGATACTGTGGGGAACACACTCGTTCCCATGTTGGACCCTCGTCAGTTGATGTCTTGCTGCTTTAGAGTTTCGGCATTCCTATGTGCCACCTAGGCATCGGCCTATCACGCACTGTGCCCCAGCTGGACCACAGAATGTGCCTCCTGCAGCCCCCTGTATCCCATTTACAGCATCAGTACAGTTGCCCTTTCCTACGTGCCCACTCTGCTGTTACTGCACATGTGCACGCCATAACAAATCTGACCAATATAGACGTGAAAAAACCCTGATCAGCACTATTTCAATGTGGGATCATTCACTTTGTAGGGGGACAGAGAATAGACCCTTCCAAACATGATATCTTATATTTTGAGCTTTGTCAGTGGTGTTGCTTTATATTTATCATTAATATCACTTTTGGCCAGCTTGGTTATTGGGCTTTTAGATGTGGTTCAGGTCATTTTCTATGTTTATTTGCCTTCCATGCACATGTATCACTAGTATCACGTTTTTGGGTTTCCCTGGCTTTGCTGTACATTGCTGACTGAAATGGTTTCTCTTTCCTGCAAATGTGCCTTAACGCGAGGGTTTCACTGGCGTTAAAGTTCATACCCAGATTTCACAGCGTTAGTGTGCCTCCCACTCTCCGCCCATTGACCCCCTTCTCTCCGCCCTCTGGGAAGCCTTACTCCAACCTTCAGAGCCGTATTTCATAGCGTTAGGGTGCCTCAACGCCGCAGCCACGTTATCGCGTGATTTATCGCTGCGACGTTAAGACGGTTTAGTAAACATACCCCTTAGTTTTATTTTATATTCCTTTCCTAATGATTCCTACATTCTGTTTACTTTTTTGGCCACCAAAGCACATCAAAGAGAAACTTTCAATGTATTATCTATGACCACACCTAGATCCCTTACACAAAAGCAGAGGTAAGGATGTGGTTAAAAAATACAGGCCGTTTAGTTTAACTTCAGTGGTGAGTAAATTATTGGAAATGCTGCTGAAAGAGAAAATAGTGAGGTTTCTGGAATCCAGCGGAGTACAGGATCTGAGGCAGCATGGATTCACCAGAGGCAGGTCTTGTCAGACAAGTCTGATTGATTTTTTTGACTGTGTGACCAAGGAGTTGGACCAAGGGAGAGCCCTTGATGTGATGTATTTAGATTTCAGTAAAGCCTTTGACACCGTTCCTCACAGACAATTTATAAACAAACTGAGCACCCTAGGGTTGGACCCTAAAGTTACTGCTTGGGTTAGAAACTGGTTGAGTGGGAGGCAACAAAGGGTAAAGGTAAATGGATCTCACTCTGAGGAGATGGAATTTACCAGTGGTGTACCCCAGGGATCTATCCTTGGTCCGATTCTGTTTAACATCTTTGTTAGTGACATAGCGGAAGGGCTGTCGGGTAAGGTTTGCCTCTTTGTGGATGATACCAAAATCTGCAATAGAGTAGACACCCAGGAAGGTGTAGATAACATGAGGAGGGATCTAGCTCAACTTGAAGAATGGTCTAGAATTTGGCAGCTGGGATTTAATGTTAAAAAATGCAAGGAAATGCATTTGGGTTGCAGCAATCCAAGAGAACAATACAGTATAGGGGGTGAAGTACTTTTATCCTCTATAGAAAAGCGGGACCTAGGCGTAGTCATGTCAGATGATCTTATAGTAGCTAAACAGGTAGAAAAGGCGACAGAAAAAGCTATAAGGATGCTTCGGTGCATACAGAGAGGAATGTCTAGCAGAAAAGGACGTGATAGTGCCTCTGTATAAGTCTTTGGTGTGACCTCATTTGGAGTATTGTGTGCAATTCTGGAGACCTCACCTTCAAAAGGATATAAGCAGGATGGAGTCAGTACAGACAGTGGCTACCAAAATGGTTAGTGGTCTTCATTATAAAGCATATGATGACAGACTTAAGGATCTTAATATGTACACCTTAGAGGAAAGGCAGGATAGAGGTGATATGATTCAGACGTTTAAATACCTCCATGGTATAAATGCACAGAGGGAGAGCCTCTTTCGATTGAAAGTAAGTTCTGCTATGAGGGGACATGGGATGAGCATGAAAGGGGATAGATTCAGGAGTGGTATGCGGAAATATTTCTTTTCGGAAAGAGTGATGGATCCATGGAATAGTCTCCCAATGGAGGTGGTAGAGATGAGGATGTTATCTGATTTCAAAAAAGCATGGGACCAACACAGAGGATCTCTAAAGAAAAAAAAAAGGGGGACTGTTGTAGTTGTTGATATGGAAGGACAGACTAGATAGGCCATGAGGTCTTTTTCTGTCATTATTTTTCTAGGTATCTACCAGCTATCTACATGCCTAATGATCAAATCACCAACTAATCTGGCCATTCTAACCCTTCCTTCCTGAGCAGGAGGCTCTGGAGACACATTATTGGTGCAAGAGGATGATGCATCCTATGGAGAGCAGGTCCTAGTACAGGATTACTTCCTGCCACACCAAGGTTATGCTCTCCTTCCAAGTGAATTTTGTCCTCCAAGTCAGCAAAGAAGCCTCCAGACTGGAAGTAGGACTTCTCTATTATGTCCCTGAAGGTCTCCTTTATGTACCTCTCTGTCTGCTTCAGCTCCTTCAAGTCTGTTACTTTAGCCTCTCTGTTTTGTGACATCCAGGAGCAGTTTGGGGGCAATTTCTCCAAATGGGTTAATTTTGCACATACCATGACAGTCATGAACATCACTTCTATGCCAGCATATGTGGAGTATGATCTCAGTCTTTCAAATTTACTGCTAATGTTCAGTGTAGTGCTTTGGCATGATGTGTGTATTGTGCTGCATGTTAACAGTAAATTTGAGAGACTGATTGAACCCCACATATCCTGGCTTGTGAGCAAGGTTCCTGACCACCATGATAGATACAAAACTAACTCATTTGGAAAAATTGCCCCCCAAAAACACCCAAAGAGGACCAGAATAGCAGCAAGATAGGTTGAAAGGCCCTAAAACAGCCAAAGACAACCAGCTTAGCAGCTAGGCTAGCTGCAAAACCTTACAACAATTTGAAGTATGCCAACACAGCAGCAAATCTGGCTGGAAGGCCATAAAACTCTCCCAAGAGGACTTTCAGAGCACCTTCATGGACTGCAAAGTCCTAAAATACCCAAGGAGGACCTCCACAGCAGCAAGATAGGCTTGAAGGCCCTAAAACACCGAAAGAGGAACGGTGCAGCACTCAGATCAACTGAAATTCTCTAAAGCACCCTTTATTCTATACCTTTCCCACTTTTGCCATTTCTCTCTACTAATGCGATTCCTACAGTGATTGCATTCCAGTGATAAACTTTCATAAAATTAACCCTTTGTGTGCCCAGTCCACATAGTCACACATGTCTGCAGATCCCTTGCCCCGTCTCCTTTATCCTTTATCCTTTATCCATCTCCTATATCCTTTATCAGATAACCCTCATTGTATTTAGTTTCCCCTATTTCGCCAAGTTATACTTCCTGTTAAATGTAATGACCAGACATATGTAAATTGTCGGATGTTTTTTGTTCAATGTAAACCGCGCTGATGTCTAATAGTGCAGTATATAAGAATTGTTAATAAATAAATAATAAATAAATCTCCAGTGCACAAAATGAACTCTCACAAATGTGGGCAGCTATTAAGGAGTGCACTAGCAGCAAGCAAAAGCTGTAAGTAGAGCTTTCTGTATTCTAGCTCCCCTCTCTGTTCCAAATCCTTGCCTGAGTAGCTGTGCTCACTGTCTGGCACTTTGCTGCCCCCCCCCCCCCTCCTGTGCTCTTTCCTTCTAAGTACAGGTACTGACCTGGCAGCCCAGCAAGCAAGTAATCTCAAACTTGAAAACACAGAGCACAGTTTTGCCTCCCTGCCTATCTCCTTTAACCTATTGCACAATTTCTCTTTCCTGGCTTTTTTTCTACTGTAAATTGCTGGAGCCTTAGCTATTAATCACCCTCCCTCTCTGAAAGTCTCCTTCTATGCTGCATGCCTCTTTCCAGCCCACCTGTGGCATCATCACCCACAGGATCTAAATAAGTCAGGCAGGGACAGGCTGCCTTTACCTGCTTGTGAAAAACTTTCTAACATGATTAGCTGAAGCACCTTATACTTCTGGCTTGTCTCTAATCCTGTGCCCTCCCCCCCCCCCCCCCCAAGCATGGCTCCAGTGTGTCTAATGGCATACACATGCATATATATATATGGCAAAACAGACTGGACAAATGGGAATTCATGGGGACTCTCACCTGCACAGGTTCAGGCTCATTTTCAGCGGAACTAACAGAATTTACTAGTTTTCATCAATTTTTACCATTTGTACGAAAACTAATGTAAATCCCTTACAGGCTTCCCATGAGTACTGCTGAACATAAGAGCCAGTTATTAGACAAGCATGTTGGCCAACTCCCTCTTCTCAGAGAATAGACGTATCAATTGCATGATGTGCTTAGTTTCTAGAAAAATACTATGGATTTGTACACATTCATTCTGTTTTCTTGCTAATAGGAATTAACTCAGCTTTACAGTCACAAAACATTTTTGCCTTCTTTTCACTACAATTTCTCTATAGTACCTTTTCACACAAGTACAATGTGAATTCTTTTAGTTCAGGTTTAGTGAACTGGCTAAAGCAATCGTGTGGAAGAAGATGAAATATGAACTGGGCTCATACAGTGGAACCTTTACTTTGAATCACCTATCGGTAAAGGAACCTGACTTTTTAACACATCCACAAAATGTACTGATTCTTTTTTTATTCTCTCACATGCTCCCATTATATATGAAAACCTATCATCTATTCAGTGGAACTAGAAATGTACATCATGGTAATGATTTTATTGGACAGGCTTCATTACCCATCATGGGAACAGACATTATTACAGGTGTCTAAGTTCTCATAATGTAATTGTATTTACCTAAAGAAATGAAACAATTCTACAAAATTCAAAAATAAAGTTGAGACCTTGTGATAAACTAAAAAGCCAGGTGAAACCAAATGAGTGTTAAACCAATGAATTTCAGGAGCTCTTTGCTATGTCAATAGTCTTAAGGATGTACAGTAGGATCTTGGATAGACTTTTCCTGTGTGGTTTGGCATCAGAGGTCTGGCTTTCTCAGGGTCTATCACACTTCAGAAATGAAC
The DNA here is from genome assembly GCA_033557465.1 of Ichthyophis bannanicus. NCBI lineage: Eukaryota > Metazoa > Chordata > Amphibia > Gymnophiona > Ichthyophiidae > Ichthyophis > Ichthyophis bannanicus. Next base: position 1,786,849,447 of record CM066031.1, on the reverse strand, counting down.
CTCTCTTAGCATCTCGTTCACAAAGCATATTTAATTCAGGCATGTAAGGAGAATATTTGTTTATTTAAAGTTGGTGGGGTTTTTTTTATTTTAGATAACTCAGATAACAACTGAAACAGACCACGTGGCTAAGATTCCTCTTACCCATTTGTGATTTATTTTATTTCATCATGCAAGCTAGCACAAATATGTGGTTTGGTTTATTTTCATGCTTTTCATGTCCGAAATCACCCTGTTGGGAGTTTTTGCTTTTGCAAATTATTGATGCAAACTATCAGTATTGATCCTTGGAGGTGTTTTGCCCTGACCCGTAGATGTGTACCATCAACAGAGAGCATTCTTCCAGTGTGAGGCGCACAGAGTAAGACATAAGGGTGCTGATTGCAAGGCAGAGGCGGAAGACTCAAAGAGAGGGGTGCTTTAAATCTTTGAGGTAGTGTACTCAGTAGTACACGTTGTTCAAGGGGATCTTGGCGCACATACTGTGCATGCACCTCTAGCACTGCTTAGTAAAGCTACCCCTTTATCACTTTTTGGGAGAGAGCTATCTATTTTTATTTGGGGGAGAGCTATCTATTTTTATTTTCTCTCATTTTATCTGCTTTCCTGGCGGGGAGGGGACAATAGTGATTTTCCAGAAAATAGATCTGGAAACTACACAGTGGCCACAGTGATTTTTCAAGGTAGAATGCGTTTATACTAATTAACCCAGGTGGAGCAGAATTTTAGAAGGCACGACCAAGTGCAACCTGGCACGTCTAAGCCAGAACATCTGAAAAAAAGGCAGGCACATCCAGGTGCAGACAGTTTCACAAATGTGGAGGTGCTCAAGATAGAGGTCCGTGGGGATGTCTACATAGACATTCCCAAAGCCATACTTTAGGCCCTGGATGTCTAGGACAGACTAACAATTAGAGCAATGGGCTAAGAATAAGGTAGTCAGGGTTGCCAAAACAAGCACTTGTCAGGTGCCCTGGAGCAGGTCTAAACTTGGACACGACACTGGACATCCATGATGTTTCTGAAATCAGGCAGAGATGTCCAGGTTCCTAGGAACACCTTGGCCATGACTGTACCACGCCCCCATTCAGACTTGGATGTCTCCAGAGCTGGCTTCTTAAATGGATCTGGAGACTTCCCTAAGCCCATTTTTGGATGTCCAAAGCACAAATAGGGCTTTTAAAATGACCCTCTTAGGAGCATGTTTACTAAACGGCGGTAAAGGAGCAAGTGTGCCGTTAGCATGTGTTAACTGTGCATGTGCACACTTAGCGCATGCAAAAAGGCACTTTAGCGGGCGCTAACAGCACCAGCAGTGTAAAGTGCCCTGTGGATGGAGAGAAAGCATGCATGGGGCGGACAGTGGGGGTCAATGGGCGGAGAATGGGCAGGAACAAAGCTTGCTCCCTTAATGCAGGCACCTTAATGGCAGGAACCCTAATGCGATTCAAAACCTGGTGGAAAGGATGTTTTTGAGTAGAGAGAGCCTATTTTACATCTGCAATGTGATGCACAGACAGGGGAGACCAAAAGAGTGATAGTAGCGCTCATAACCATAACAGCATAGTGCCCAAGTATGAAAGGGCACTATGTTGATGGTGCAAATGGAGGCAAAGGAGGTGGCACATAGGAACATAAGACTACACAATATGCCAAACTGTGTCAGACCAAGGTCTATTATGCCCAGTATCCTGTGTCCAACAGTGGCCAATCTAGGTCACAAGTACCTAGCAGTTTTCCCATATAACACACAGGATCCACAGTGTGTGTATTGGGCAAGCAGGGGATATTCTGGGCTCCTCTTTAGTAATGGTTTATGGACCGTTCCCCGGGAACCTGTCCAAACATTTCTGAAACCCAGCTACACTTTACAACATCCTTTGGAAATGAATCCCAGAGTTTGAATATGCATTGACTGAGAAAACATTCTCTCATAGTAGTCCTCGATGGGTTACACTATAGTTGCATTGCATGTCCCCTAGTCCCACTACTTTTTGATGGCATAAACAATCGATCTACGTTTACCCAATCCACTCCAGTCAATATTTTATAGATCTCTAATATAACACCCCTTAGCCATCTCTTCCCCAGGTTGAAGAGGCATAACATTGGCAGGCAGTGATGGGGTCCCTGGAGAGGCAGATGTGTATCAGGGGGATGTGTGGCTGTCGATGTATGCCTCCACTCCCACTCTGGACCCTACTCCTTAGGCACCTGCCAACCCACATATTGGCTGGCCTGGGACTGCGCATCAGCAACATTGACAGCACATGGGCATGTCAGCATGGAATTGAGGATGTTGGCAGAGGGGGCAGCGGCACCTGCCTGCAGCAGACCAAAGCCATGCCCTAGTCCAGTGCACTGTGCATCATGCAACATGTGCCAAGGTCTGTCTGATGGGAAGCATGTCATCCCCAAGGACCATTGCAGTCATATAGCAGCACTGTGGTGCACTATACACAGTAGGTGTGTATATGAGTTCAGGTCCCAGCTGTGGGTTATGCAGTGCATATCCCCAATGATTTGGCTCGACACTCAGCTATTCCAAAATGTCACAAAAGGAGTACTAGTGGGCCTTGAACCCTGGCAGCTTGGTACCCAAGCCAGTGCCATGACCATTACACCATGCATGTGCCAGACAGCTGGAGAGTGAACATGTTTGACCCCCTGCAATGGGCTGCAGCAGAGCCAGTAAGGTCATGCTCACTGAAAGGCATGATGGGGAATAGCATGTTTGCTCACCCGAATTGTGGCCAGAAAGCATAACGCAGTATAAGGATTTGTGTCTGCCAATCACAGCAGAGCCTGGACTGTTACAGATATGAAAATGAACTGAGTAGCACACATCCCCAAAAAGAAAAAGTAGGAACTGAACCACTCTCCTTTGCTTAGAGAGACATTGCACTAACAATTAGGCTACATCTCCATACTATTTTGCACAGCAATGTCTGGAATCAGAGACTGCAGGTCACTGCCTAAAATGTCTGCTGTGTGTGCCAGTATAGGTTTGCCTCTCCAGTACCCATGATGCACTGCACACACAGAACAGCATTCTGCAGCTGATCCCCAAATGGAGTATGCAGTGATCCATCACATTAGCTCAGTAAGATGCACTGACAGTATGTGCTAGAAGCACATAACAGTTGCAGATCGTGCTACTGAGCAGTTGCAGTGGTCACCCTGAGGTTGCAGTCATTGCGCCCAGCACCTGGTCCCCGGAGCTTTCACTACCAGAGAAGAATGCTGCTGGCCATGCCGCAGATCCACATCATTGTAAATGTGTTCTGCTCGTGCCTTGTTTCCTGCACAATTGCCATGGACAACACATGCAGTGGGGATTGTCTAGGAATGCATGGGGCTGCTATAACCATCCTGCTATGACCACAGTGATGAACAGCTGCAGTCCCAAACATCTGGAAAGACCAATCTACCACAGGGCTGTCACAGCCATGCACATACCAACTGTATCCAATCTGCAGGTCAGCACACACTGTCACCCTGGCTTGGGACAAATAGCATGGACACACAGCATTTGGTTTAGTGATTGGGCTCCCAAGACAGGAAGTGCATCAACATCACTAGAGCTGGACACTATACAGCACTATGTGGATACATAGCCGGGCCATGGTTACAGCTTGTCCACTAAATCAGCCCGGATAAATAAAATACCATCAAGACAGAAAAAAAAATTTTTGTCGGACTAGCCAGCCCAGTGCTGAGGAGGAATCACTCACACCGCTGTGGCCTTTCCTTTTTAATCATTAAATTCAGCTAAGTGAATGCTGCACTGTGTGAATTTAATGATTAAAAAGGAAAGGCCACAGCGGTGTGAGTGATTCCTCCTCAGCACTGGGCTGGCTATTCCAACAAAAAAAAAATTTATGTCTTGATGGTATTTTATTGATCCGGGCTGATTTAGTGGGCGATTATTTTGCCTAGGGTTCAGGTATCGGTGGTTAGGATGGTTACAGCTCGGTCAGAGTGAAAGTGCCCTCGCAGAATGAAATGCTGTGGACACCCAGGCCATGCACATGGTGGCCTGGCACTACAAAGTCTCAGCCATTGACCCTACTTTCAATGCAGACACATCCTGGCCAAACCACTCTGTTTCAGGCCATGCTCACAATCCTCTGCTCCTCATCATGCACATATGCAGACTAACACTTGGAACTGCTTAGGCACAGTGCAGTGCAGAAGGCCACAAAACTCTGGAGACACACATACACACATGCACACACACACGCACACATCGCTATGCTGTGCAAAGGATTGGATGGTTGGCAATCCTGCCTGCCACTTTGGTCTCCATATCAGCTCAAGCATCATTAACATGTGCTCATTGTGCAGGTGCTATTAGCATGCTCTGATATTCACGCTCATTGTTAATGCCCGCTCAGTGTGCTGGAGTTATCAACCTGCATTTCTATCCAGCTGTGGATAGTGGAGCTTGTCTTTGTGGCTAATGGGTGTCTGTACCCTTGCTGGGCAATTCATTGGGGGTTGCACATGCTGGTGCTATACCTGCAATGTAGGATAAAGGTTATCCACAGGGACATGCAATATATGATTTACAGATAGGTCTTGAACCTGTGACTCTTCACCCATATATACACACTGGCTTTGTGTGTTGAGGCACAGAGCTGCCATATGGCTTCAGCAGTCCCTGTGTAGAGCTGTGATTATTGACAGGGTGAATATGGACATGAGTATGGGTCCTCTTATGTCTGCTGTGTTCTCTGCATGCCCTGTGCCATACCTGTCTGCTAAAGTGTGTTTAGCTGGTATTGGTGGGGGACGTGTTGTCCAGTCTGTATGTCGCAATGACTGTATATGTTGCTGGTGCAACTGACATTCCTGTCTTACACATGTGATATGTCTGCTCAGTGGGACAGCCTATGAGACAGGCACACACACATTGCATGCCATGGCAGATGTAGCACAATGGCCTTGGTTCCCCATACCTGTTATGTGCTTGTGGTGCAGTCATGGCATGCCCTCACATCTTGCAGCCCCTCCTGGTTGATGTGGCAACAAATGTGCCTCAATGGACTGTGAAGACTGTGTCCTCACATTTAGAGGAGGCCTTGGTTCACACAGAGCCCAGTGCCCTCTGAACACACAAAAAATAACTGTTGTCCTTCCTATACTTATCTCCTATCTTGCCACTGCACCCTCTGCCTAGGGATCCTGGGACCCTTGGACCGCCCAATGTTGCCCATCACCTTTATGCAGTAGCAGCATATCTGTGTGCCGCCACTGTCACTGTGGGATCATGAAGGACATCACAGATATGCCACCTGGGCAACTTTCTGGTCTGTCTTTTGCACCAGCAATGCCCACTGCATGACTCATGTGCCACCACCTTTGCCCCATTTGCACCATAAACATAGTGCCCTTTCATCCTTTGTCACTATTCTGTTACTGATGGTGGAGAACTACTATCACTAATTTAGGCTCCCCTGACTCTGCATCTCTCCCTTCAAAATACCCCCTTTCCATGAGTTTTATTTGATGTTAGGGTTCCCAGTATTAAAGGGCTGTATTGCATGATTGTGCAGCAGATGCTATCGACGCCCACTCTCCACCCCGTTAACACCCACGCTCCTCCTCCTGTTCCCTTAATGTTGCAGGAGCCTTTAATGCCCGTTAATGCAGAATTCTCGCAGCGTTAAGGGCACAAGGTTGCTGATAACAGGCGTTAATGGCACATTTGCTACCTTACTGCCCTTTAGTAGACATACACCTGTGTTTCCAATATGATGACTTCACTTGCTAAAAATCTTTGCAAATTTGATAGTATCCAAAGTGTTAACTACTGTTACTACTACTAGTGAAAATTTGTATATCGCTATAAGACGTATGCAGCACTGCACAGACACATGTAAAAAATGGTCCCTGCTCATCAGCGCTTACAATCTAGTTAAGACAAACAACACAGTAGCTGAGACATAGGATACATCTAGGTGGAATGGTAAGGAAACATGAGGGAGATCAGATGAGTCGAAATCCAAAAGCAGCAGCGAAGAGGTGAGTTTTTAGCCTGGATTTGAAAAGGGTCAGAGAAGGTGCCTGACGTACATACTCAGTTTATTGTTTACCAGATTCTTGATATACCGCCCCCCATTACATCGGGGCGGTTTACAATATAAAATCATCACATTAGGAAGAAAAAAAGAAAAAGAACTACAATAACATACAGGAAAGAGGAGGAAAGGGAGAAATAGCGGAGGGACAAGGAGAAAAATAGGGGAGGTCAAAGGGAGGTATCAAAGGCAGAGGAAAATAAGTGGGTCTTGAGAAGGGAGCGAAATTTAGGGTAGGATTCTTCGAGACGGAGGGCAAGGGGGAGGGAGTTCCAGAGGGAAGGGCCAAGATAAAAGAAGGCAGATTTCCGGGTGGACTGGAGGTGAGCTTGAGAGGGGGCCGGGAGGTGCAGGCGGTTGATGTGAATGGACCTGAGGCTGCGTGAAGGTGTATGAAAAACCAGTAAATTTGACAGATACTGCGGTTTGTGGAGATAGAGTGCTCGTTGGTTTGTTCCAGGCATAAGGAGCAGCAAGGTGAAAGGAGCAAAGTCTGGAGTTAGCAATAGAAGAAAAGGACATGGATAGAAGTGATTTGCCAGAAGAGTGGAGTTCCCTAGGAGGGGTTTAGGGAAAGATAAGAGAGGAAAGGTAGAGAGGAGCTGCAGAGTGAATGCAGGAGAAGTTTGAACTGGATGCAGAAATGGATAGGGAGCCAATGAAGTGACTTAAGAAAAAAGGTAATATGAGCATGACGAGGCTGGTGGAAGATTAGCCGTGCAGCAGAATGTTGAACAGATTGAAGGGAAGAGAGATGATTCAGCGGGAGACCAGCAAGGAGTAGGTCACAATAGTCAAGACGGGAGGTGATTAAGGAGTGGATAAGTGTCTTAGTAGTGTGTTCAGAAAGAAATGGGCAAATTTTGTTGAAGTTGTAGAGAAAGAAGCGGCAGGTTTTAGCTATCAGTTGGATGTGTGTGGAAAATGAGAGAGAGGTGTCAAAGACGACCCCAAGGTTGCGAGCTGAGGAGACAAGGAGGAGTAGAGAGTTATCCACAGAGATGGAGAAAGGAGGAAGGGGAGAGAAGGGTTTAGGTGAAAAATAAGCTCAGTTTTGGCCATGTTCAATTTCAAGCGGCAGTGAGGCATCCAAGCAGCAATGTCAGAAAAGCAGGCAGAGGTCTGGCCTTGATTGCCATAGAGATTTCAGGTGCAGAGAGGTAGATCTGGGAGTCATCAGTGTAAAGATGGTACTGAAAGCCATGGGAAGAGATGAGCGCACCAAGGGACTGCGTATAGAGAGAGAAAAGGAGTTGACCCAAAACAGATCCTTGGGGTACACCAACTGAGAGCGGGATAGCAGTAGAGGAGGATCCACCAGAACAAATACTGAAATAGCGATGGGAAAGATAAGAAGAGAACCAGACTAGCAAAGAGCCCTTAAAACCAAGCGAGAAAAAGGTATCAAGGAGAAGGTTGTGGTCAATAGTATCAAAAGCAGCAGAAAGGTCAAGAAGGATGAGGACTGAGTAAAGGCCCTTGGATTTGCCAGGAACAGGTCACTGGAGACTTTGGCAAGAGCTGTTTCGGTAAAGGCCGAAAGCTGGATGTAGAGGATCCAGAAGGCCTTGAGAGGAGAGAAAGTTGAGGCAGCAGCGGTGAACTGCACATTCAAGTAGTTTAGAAACAAAGGGGAAGAGAGAGATAGGTCGATAGTGAGAAGGACAGGTAGAGTCTATTGAGGGTTTCTTGAGGAGAGGAGTGACCACAGCATGTTTGAAAGCTGCAGGGGAAGTTTTGGTGGAGAGCCATAGGTTGAGAATATGAGAGATGAAAGGAGATGGAGCTAATGAGATGGGTGGGAATAGGATCAGAGGAGCAGGTAGTGAGTTTGGATGAGGAAATTAGGTGACAGGTTTCCTCCTCAGAGATCATAGAAAAGTAAGAAAGGGTAGCAGAGGTGGGGGGAAGTTAAGATAATTGCACTGGCTACCAGTGTTTCAGTAGGTAAGGCATAAGTTATAAGATCTTGTTGATGTTTAAGGTGCTTCAAGGGATGGTACCACCTTAAGTGCTCAATTAGAGCCTTATGTTTCCTGCCGAGCATTATGTTTGCAGGCTAGATGTAGGCTAGTGATCTGCCAGTATTAAAACTATGAGACAAGAGGGGTATCATGCATGCACATTTTTTTTGTACAGTACAAGCCCCTTTACTGTGGAATTCATTGCCCCGTGAGTCGAGGGGTTTGGAGGAACTGCAAGATTTTAAAAGGACATAAATAAAAAAACATTTTAAGTACACATTTGATGAGAATAGTTCACTTCTTTGAGCGGAGGTTGTGGTATTCACTTTTGGCCCGATTCTGTCCCGCACGTACATCTCCTTTGTATGTCCGGGCTGAGCCGGACGTACAAAGAAGATCGCAATTCTGATCCTGCAAGGCATGTCTAGCCCCGCGGGATCTGAATCACGAGTAGGCATGTACATGCAGGCTGAGATTGCAATTCAGTCCCAGCCTGCACGTATATGCCTGCCCGACTAACTTAATCAGGGCTTTTAAATGGAGCCGCGGCACCATGGTATCATGTTGCCATGGCGCTGCAGCTCCATTTAAAAGCTGCGATGCCGGCTGCCGCAAAATAGAGTTAATTCCCTGCAGCCTGACCTCCCAATCTGGCCTCCTAAGGCCAGGGTCGGGCTGTGGGGAATTAACTCTTGCCCCCCACCCCCAGTCCCATCCGCCCCCCAGAGCTGAACAAAAGAAACGTCCAGGGAAGTTACTCCACCCAGGGAGTGGAATAACTTCCCTGGACATTTCGCTGTCCCTGGACGTACACGGCCGACATTATAATCGGCCTTGTATGTCCAGGACCGGTGCCCGCCCACTGCCCACCCACTCTCCACCCCCATGACGCCCCTTCCATGCCCCCATCTAACTTCCCCGCACAACCGGCGGGGAAGTTAGACAAGAGGGGAAAGCCTCAGAATAACCCCCTTTGTGAAAGATAGGGATGTAGTTGGTAAGGTTGTAAGGAGAGGGTAAAATTTTGTTTCAGGTATGGTATTTTATGTATATTAGATTGGAGTTGTAACTGTTTTACAGTAATTGTATTTTGTTCTGCCTATTTTAATTGCATCTTTGCTTTGTACACTGTTTAATGGTCTATAGTGGTCTATAAATATAATTATCCACTGGGCTTTCATGGCAAGATCCAGAAATAGATTATCAGGCCTTTCTTTTGTGCAGATCATGCCAGTGTTGCTACTATTGTCACAGAAATTTGACCCTCTACAGGCAACATCGTCCTATACTGCTGCAGCCCAGTTTGGTGGTTTGTCATAGTCTGGCACTTCAACTGAGACCTGTCCATCTTGGGACACCCTGCCGGTAGTTAAGCTACCAACCGCATAGCTCTCAGCATCACTGATGCATATTAGTTTCATAGCATAACAAACCATAAACCAATGTAATTAAATACATAAATATAAAATACATTTGGGAAATATTTTCTCCTTAAGATTGAGAATTTGAAGGAGAATCTGAATTTGGAACATAGGGAACCTTTGATAATGGACAATGTTGTTGACCCTAGGTCTAAGATTTCATGGAATACATTTACAGAAATGTTTATAAACTATCAGATAAAATTAAGTCTATGAACACTGCCACATACCCTTTGGACATTTATGTAGTGGGTTATTTGAAATCCGATCGGGACATTATTGTTCCATTTATATATTTAATGATTAAGGCATCTTTACTAGAGGGCTTTGTGCCAAGTACACTTAGGCCGAGTAGTGTTTGACCCATATTAAAAAGATAGGTACTGGACCCTGTTAAATGAGAGAACTATCATCCCATTTCAAGTATTTCTTTTTCAGACAGTGAGAATGGATGGTTAAAAAAAGTTATAGGATTATCTAGATTCTAATGTTAAATACATATAAGAATGGATTTAGATCCTGTTATAGTGCTAAGACACTTTTTATCACTGAATGATTCCTTATTACTGATACGTGAAAAAAAAAGACTTTTACATTGATGATCTTATTTGATTTGGTATCTGTCTTTGATATTGTAAACCATTCTATTTTATTGAAGAGGTTATCAGACATTGGTATTAAGGGAGTTGCAAGTGTGGAGGGCAATTCTGTCCTGGCCGTCATGCCCCTGTACGGCTGATCAGAATCTAGGCGCACAGAGGTAGCACCCGATTCTGAACCCATGGGGGCTAGATGTGCCCGTGGGATCAGAATTGGGTATACCAGCCTGGACGTGCAGGCTGTTGCCCGATTCTGATCAGCCGCTTGCCCAGCAGATCCCTGGCTACCTCAGCCAGGCTCCTGAATGGAGTCACAGTACCATGGTGTCCCATCCATTCAGGATTCGCGATCCCCAGCTGCCAAAGAAAAGGATCTTTCCCCACAGCCCGACCCCCAATCTGGCCTCCCATGGCCGGGGTCGGTCTGAGGGACTCCCCCTGTACCTCTTTGAGGTTGCCAGGCTCCGTGGTCCCCCGACGTCCAGGGGGACTTATTCCACCTTCTGGATGGAATAAGTCCCCCGTCTACCCTGCCGACCCCAGACATATAGGGCCGACCTCAGAATTGGCCCTGTACATCCAAGGTCACGTTCCCAACAACTGCCTGCCCTCGCTCCTCCCACAGCCCTCCCCCTCTCACCCATGTGTAATCTTTCGCCGCTTCCTACGTTCGGTTACTCTCCTGTTGGTCCTGGGTCCATTTCGCAGTAGGGTTTGTAGCACAACAAGACAGCCAAACTAGTGTGGTTTAAAAAAAAGGTTTTTATATAGGAATAGGCCTCTTACATAAGTACAGAACAGAGGTATATAGTGGTTACCAAGCTGCTTCCGTATATATCAATGACTCGATGTGTGTGCCTGGGTGTGAGAGAGAGAGAGAGAAAAAAAGGGGGGGGGGGTAAATTTTTGTCCTTCTCTGTATTTATAGTGAAGTTCTCCTTTTCCAGCACCTCCCTTTGTCATCCTTTGGTCTGTCTGAGGTCTGTTATCACCTGATTAGCAAGGAGAGGCTGTTGTCATGCAGACTAATCTCATCAGGCATGCTAAGCCCATCAAGTCTGGAGACGTCCTATCTGACATCACCAGGGTATCAGAGCTGCCTGCAGGCCAAGGTCTGGGAAAAGCCATGTAACCTATGCTAGGCATAATGTCATGCTGTATGCTGACACCATGAACACAGCTTCCCGCACAACTCGGCAGTACTTGTGGGGAGCTCTTCTGCCGCAAGCATGGTCCAGATGTTTAGCGGGTCTGGACGTCCAGACGCGATTCTGCTTCCGCGGGGCACGTCTAGTTCCTGCGGGATCAGAATCGCATCTACGCCTGTATGTGCAGGCCAGGACTCGATTCCCATTGGCCTGCACGTGCAGGCCTCTGACCGGATATCTGAGTCAGGCTCCTGAATGGAGCCGCAGAGCCATGGCGTCCATTCAGGAGCCGGGATCCCCAGCCGCCGCCGATTTTTTCTTTTCCCTGTAGTCCGACCCCCAATCTGGCCTCCCATGGCCACGGTCGGTCTGCAGTGAATCTCCTGCACCCCATCACCACTTCGCTGCTGGTCGGGCCTGCCATCCCCCGATGTCTAGGGGGACTTATTCTACCTCCGAGGTGGAATAAGTCCCTTGTCCAATCTGCTGGCTCGGATGTATGGGGCCGACTTCAGAATCGGCCCTGTATGTCCGAGTCCGAGGACTGACCACTGCCCACCCTAACTACGCCTCCACACCACCCCTTCCCACCCCCATCTAAGCTTCCCCATACAAACTCCCTATTCATACGGGGAAGCTTAGTCGGGGTCGGTAAGGGGGGGCGAATAGCAGGGATGGATGTCCATCCCTGCTATGTGCAGGACCGAATAGATCCCATACTGTATATCTGAGTTTACTAGGAGTGGTCTTGATTGCTTTCCAAATAGCATAGAACTCTGCGGCTCGGTTACTGACCAGTATTTCAATGAGGGAACATGTTACACCTGCACTGATGAACCTATGCTGTTTGCCAGTGTTATATCACATCCAGTTTAAAGTACTTTGCTTGATCTGGAAAAGCCTTTATAATGACGGAGACCTTAGCAGTACTTAAAAATGATAACCCTGCTCTCAAGGTAAGGCCATCCCAACAGGGACTATTAGGATGCTCCTCAAGGAAAACAGACCAGTTGTCTTTTTAGTAGAGCAAGGATGTTCACTGTTTCCTGTTTTCTCAAATGGAATTGGCATGCGGGTTTTTCTCAGAGGTGAGTTATTATCTTCTAGAAAAAAGGTTGAAGGGCTGGCTCTTTGGTAAGATTTTTCAATTTGGGGAATGTAAGTAGGTAGTATAGGGTTTTATAGCTTGTATGATTTTGTTGTATTTGTATGTTTTATACTCTGAATGTTACAGTAGCTCACTTAAAAGCTGGCAATAGGCAATAAATAAATAACTGTAATAACGATACCATTGGGATTTCATGTTATTTGTTCATTTCTCTTTTCTCTGCCTTTCCATTCAGAATGAGGTTTAGGAGCGGCAAGTGCACCTACTCTTGTCGCCTTGCTGGGTAGACTACTACTACTACTACTAAGCATTTATAAAGTGCTACCAGGCTGTACAATGAAAACATACAAGAGACAGTCCCTGCTCAAAAGATCTTACAATCTAAAAAAAAGACAAAGCAAGAAAAGGAGAAGAATAAGAACAGCAAAATCAAGAGCCAAAGGCACAGGTGAAAAGATGAGCTTTTAACTTAAGTTTGAAGAGGGACAAAGAAGATGCCTGACGTAAAGACAAAGGAAGTTTATTCCAAGAGTAAGGTGCAGCAAGGTGAAATGAGTGGAATCTGGAGTTGGCAATAGAGGAGAAGGGCATAGCAAGAAGCAACTGGGTAGAAGAACGGAGTTCACGAGGGGGGAAGTAGGGAGAAATGAGAGAAGAAAGGTACTGAGGAGCCACAGAGTGAATGCACTTATAGGTCAGAAGGAGAAGCTTAAAGTGAATACGGAAACGGATAGGGAGCCAGTGAAGAGATCTGCGGAGAGGAGTGATGTGGGCAAAATGAGACTGACGGAAAATCAAAGGGCAGCGGAGTGCTGAATAGCCTGAAGGGGGAAGAGTGCTGAATAGCCTGAAGGGGGAAGCCCTACTGCTGTGCTCAGAGACCTCTACCCCTGTATTTTTCCTTCTTCTCTATGCCCCACCCTCGATGCGTTCTGATCTCTGGGAGTCTCTTCTCCTCACCTTTTCGGAGACATCCCTTCTCACTTCGTTATTCTCGGCGACTTCAATGCCCATTTGTCCTCTCAAACTCGTCCCCGTGATAAGGCCTTCGGGTCTCTCTTTACCGACCTTGATTTGATCCAGCACATAGATTGTCAACTCATTCCTCCGGCCACACCCTCGACCTTATCCTTACCTTTTCCTCGTCCCCTTACACTCCATCCGCTGTCTCATCCATCCCTCTTCCCTGGTCTGATCATCATTGTCTGTTGTTCTCTTTCTCTCTTCCTCCCATACAAGCTTCCATCTCACCTGCTGCTGTCACCTCTTCTGGGACTCTCAAACATCATCTTACGCCTCTCACCTTACAAGCCTTCCCCCCAGCTGACTCTCTCTTTTCCCCCAAATTGTTCTCCCTTCCTGTGGATCAGCAGGTTGACTCTTGGTCCTCTACCCTCACTGATACCCTTGACACTCTAGCTCCCCTCCGTCCCACTCCTTGCCGTCTTATGTCTCATCATCCCTGGTATCACCCGGGTCTTTACCTCCAGCGCACCTATCTTCGACATGCCGAGCGTCGCTGGCGCAAACACCCTTCTGATGCCTCTCTAATCTCCTTCCGCTGCGAGCATCATCACTACCGCGCCATGATCACTGAGGCCAAAAGAAACTATTTCTCAGACCTCATCACCTCCTCCTCTAATTCTTCCTGCTGCCTGTATCAGATACTCCACTCATTATCTTCTTCCTCAGTCCATCCTCCCTCATCAGCACTCCCTCCCACTGCTCCTAGACCGACGAGTCTCGCATCCTATTTCGTTGATAAGAGTCTCTCCGTTCCTCCTTCCCCCTTTGTCCCCCTCCTCTCTCACCCCTCCCCTCCCCTTCCGCTCCCCCCACCATTCCTTCCCCTCCTCCTTCCAGTGCCTTTCCCCACGCCTGGTGCTCCTTTCACCCCGTCACCTCTGCTGAGCTCCTTAAGGTAATCTCTTCATTCCACAAAACAGCCTGTCCGCTCGACCCCCTTCCCTCCACCTGGCTTCTTGATCCCTCTCTTCATCTTCTCCCATACATCCTGGCCATAATCAACTCTAGCCTTACCTCTGGCAGTTTCCCCATCCATTGGAAACACGCCATCCTTCGCCCTCTTCTGAAGAAACCTACCCTTGATCCTAGCCTTCCCGCTAACTGGCGGCCTGTCTCAAATCTCCCCTTTCTTTCCAAAGTTCTAGAAAAAATGGTTTTCACCCAGCTCTCAGCACATTTCAACACCACCCTCTCTCTTCACCCCCATCAATCTGGCTTCAGGACTGGGCACAGCACTGAAACTGTACTTCTTGCCCTTCTCAGTGAACTTCACTGCTCTCACAACCGGGGTGACCTATCCATTGCTGTCAATCTGGACCTTTCCGCCGCCTTTGATGTCATTGATCACCATACTCTTCTCACCCGCCTGTCTGACTTTGGTATCTGAGGCACTGTATTGCGCTGGCTTCGGTCCTTTCTCTCACTCCGCACCTTTGCTGTTCACTCAGGTCCCGCCACTTCTGCCCCTTTCCCTCTGCACTGCGGTGTTCCACAAGGTTCTATCCTTGCCCCTTTACTCTTCAATATCTTCCTCGCCCCACTTGCCCTCCTCATTCAACAGTCCGGTATTTCCTCCTATTTCTATGCCGACGATATTCTTCTCATTCATCACACCAGTTCTGTATCCCTGGATCTCTCTGTTCTCAATGCCTGTCTTGACCTTATTGCCTCCTGGTTCTCTGATAATTTTCTCTGCATCAATCCTTCTAAGTCCTCGGCTATTTGGTTCTCCTTCACTACTCCTCCTCCCACTCTAGCCCCCACAATTGTCCTCCCTCCCCATCCCTGTTGTCTCCTCTCTCCGCTACCTTGGTGTTACCCTTGATTCCTCCCTGTCCTTCCACCCTCATATCTCTTCCCTTGTTCGTAGCTGTTTCTTTCATCTTCATCGTATCAGGTCTCTCCGGCCTACCTTTCTGCCAATTCCCTCACTACTCTTGTTCTCTCCCTGGTGATTTCTCGTTTGGACTATTGTAACTCAATCTTTGCTGGCCTTCCCTCTTACCAGCTCTGCCGCCTTCAACTCATCCAAAACACTGCTGCCCATTTGATCACTTTTTCTTCCCCTTTCAACCACATCACTCCTTGTCTTCTCTCTCTTCACTGGCTTCCTATTAAATTCAGGTTTGTTTATAAATACCTCATCACCACCCATAAAGTTCTTCACACAGGTACTCCTCAATATCTATCTGATCTTATCTATCATTAACCTGTCCCCCGTCTCCTCCACTCTTCTCATAGCAATCGTCTTTTTCTTCCCTCCCCGTCCCAGGCTCATCTCAAACTGCTCTATGGAGCTCCCTCACTCGCTCCGCACTGAGTCCTCATTCCCGCATTTCAAAGCTCTCCTTAAAACCCATCTTTTCTCCCAGGCTTTCGACCTCCCCACGCCCCCATGATGGTCACGATGGTCCCACTATCCTATGCCACCTCCCCCCCCCTCTCCCCTCCCTTCCCTTCAGTGTTCAGACTACCTAGCCGTGTTATTCTGTCCTTCTCTATCTTTCTATCTGTGTCACTCTAGTGCTTTCCTGTCGATTAAATGGCGTTCCTTTCCTCCTTTAATTTTCTAGCAGCCTGCTTTTATTGTACACTGCTCTGATACTCTGGTTTGGGCGGTATATCAAGCTCTGCAAATAAAAAGAGATGAGACTGAGGGAGACCAGCAAGAAGCAAGTTGCAATAATCAAGACTAGATGGACCATGCGGGTCTTTATCTGCCATCATATACTATGTATGAAGGAACATGAAAGCCGACTCCATTGTAATCGGAAAGAAGCTCCATTGGTAGAACACTGTTCTTCTAAAAATCATACGTTCACCCAGCTCCAATGTTGTATTATTGAACAAGTGTTAGTCAATCAACAAGGGAAAACACATGATCAATCGTTGCTCTGCCGTGAGCAATGGTGGATTTACACCTTGGATACTGTTCAACCAGGGGGGCTCAATTTCAACATCGATTGGTCAGCTTACATTTAATGCTTGCTTGATTTTTCAGCACCTGCTTTTCCGCTGGTATTTAAAAATGGCAGTTTCATCCCTAGAGCGCATGCGCGGCATTCTTAGATTTCCCGGAGAATGAAAAGGGAGGTCGCTGGTTCAAGGCAGTGGGCTGCGTTCACATCAGGTTAAAACTTGTTTTATCTTATAATTACTGTTGAAAATTACTTGCAACATATTATGAGGTGGATTCTTTAGTTATTAGTATTGTTCAGTTATTGGTGATGTCATTTTCACAGAAAAATCTAAAGTTTCCGTCCCTTGAGAAACCCATTGTGGAGAAACGCACGGGCGCCTCACAAGATTGGCGTTGGGACATGTTTCCAAACAAGGCTTCTACATAAGGACTAATCAACGGCAAGCAGTAACTATGAAGGAAAAATAATAAAAAAAGAATGAATAGAAATAAAAAAAGAACTAAATACTTCAAAACAAAGAAGATCAAGATGTGTCACATCGGTACATAAGTTAAGTACCTTTCTATTATTTTGCATTGATAAATTTAGCATGATAATTAGTGACACCAACTTTGTTCTTTACTTTAACGCAAGCCATTGATGTAAAAAACCTGCACATGTCTAGGGAGTTTTACAAATATTCCAAGATTTTCTCGTGCTCATGGTTGTTTTTCTGAGGCTTACGTATGACAGACAAAGAAACACTGAAAAGGAAATACTATGGTGAATTGTTGAATGAGTTTCATTGAGTTAGTATCATATACTATGTTACTATGCTATCTTTCATTCTCCCCTTTTCTCACCCTCCAGTCCTCAGTCTCCCTGTTTTCACCTTTTATATCCCTTTCAACTTTTTATCTCCTTTTTCCCTTCCCAGCCCGAGGGAGAGCCCTAGATGTGGTGTATTTAGATTTCAGTAAAGCCTTTGACACTGTTCCTCATAGGCAGCTTATAAACAAACTGAGCACCCTAGGGATGGACCTTAAAGTTACTACTTCGGTTAGAAATTGGTTGGGTGGGAGGCGACAAAGAGTACAGGTAAATGGAGCTCACTCTGAGGAGAAGGATGTTACCAGTGGTGTGCCCCAGGGATCTGTCCTTGGTCCGATTCTTTTTAACATCTTTGTTAGTGATATAGCGGAAGGGCTTCGGGTAAGGTTTGCCTCTTTGCAGATGATACCAAAATCTTCAATAGAGTAGACACCCAGGAAGGTGTAGATAACATGAGGAGGGATCTAGCTAAGCTTGAAGAATGGTCTAGAATTTGGCAACTGGAACCCCAGACCAGTAACTCTGCTATCCTGTCAGTCTCTATGTTCATCCCAAAATCATCAATGTTGAGCCCCCGGTGATGGGCCCACCCCCCACTATTGACCCCCCCCCCCTGTTATATGTCCCACCGCTTTGACCCGGTGAAAAGCGGGATATAAATACAGTTAAATAAATAAATAAATAAATTTAATGTTAAAAAATGTAAGGTCATGCATTTGGGCTGCAGCAATCCAAGGGAGCAATACAGTATAGGAGGTGAAGTACTTTTGTCCACTAAAGAAGAGCGGGACCTAGGCGTGGTTGTGTCTGATGATCTTAAAGTAGCTAAACAGGTAGAAAAGGTGACGGCAAAAGCTAGAAGGACGCTTGGGTGCATACGGAGAGGAATGGCTAGCAGAAAAAAGGAGGTGATAATGCCTCTGTATAAGTCTTTGGTGCGACCTTATTTGGAGTATGGTGTGCAATTCTGGAGACCGCACCTTCAAAAGGATGTGAACAGGATGGAGTCGGTGCAGAGGGTGGCTACTAAAATGATTAATGGGCTTCATTTTAAAGCATATGAGGACAGACTTAAGGATCTTAATAATTGTACACCTTAGAGGAAAGGCGGGATAGAGGTGATATGATTGAGATGTTTAAATACCTCCGTGGCATAAATGTTCAGGGAGAGAGCCTCTTTCAATTGAAAGCAAGTTCTGCTATGAGGGGACATGGGATGAGGGTGAAGGGAGATAGATTCAGGAGTGATATGCGGAAATATTTCTTTACGGAAAGAGTAGTGGATCCATGGAATAGTCTCCCAGTGGAGGTGGTAGAGATGAGGACAGTAACTGAATTCAAAAAAGCATGGGACCAACACAGAGGATCTCTAAAAGTAAAAAGTGGACTGTTGTAGTTGTTGTTATGGAAGGACAGACTAGATAGGCCATGTGGTCTTTTTCTGTCATCATGTTTCTATGTTTCAATTCTGGAGACCGCACCTTCAAAAGGTTATAAACAGGATGGAGTCGGTTCGGAGGGTGGCTACTAAAATGGTTAGTGGTCTTCATTATAAAGCATATGAGGACAGACTTAAGGATCTTAATATGTATTGTACACTTTAGAGGAAAGGTGGGATAGAGGTGATATGATTGAGATGTTTATTTTTATTTTTATTTTTTATACCGCGCTCTTTTAGAATCAGTTCAGTTTACATGTATACTAACAGGCACTTTTTATTCCCTTGTCCCCAAAGGGCTAACAATCTAAGTGTACCTGAGGAAATGGAGGGTTAAGTGTCTTGCCCAAAGGAGTGTCCATGGGACTAAAGACCCCAGTCCCTCTGGCCTGATGTTGCTTGTCCCCATGCGGGAATTGAACCCCCGGCCTTTGGTAACCTGTCCCAACCACTGAGCCACTCCTCAGTGGCATAAATGTACAGGGGGAAAGCCTCTTTCACTTGATAGCAAGTTCTGCTATGAGGGTACATGGAATGAGGGTGAAGGGAGATAGATTCAGGAGTGATATGAGGAAATACTTCTTTACAGAAAGAGTGGTAGATCCGTGGAATAGTCTTCCAGTGGAGGTGGTAGAGATGAGGACAGTATCTGAATTCAAAAAGGCATAAGACAAACACAGAGGATATCTAAAGGAAAAAAGGGGACTGTTGTAGTTTTTGATATGGGAGGACAGACTAGATAGGCCAGGTGGTCTTTTTCTGTCATCATATTTCTATGTTTCTATTTTACCCCATCTTCCTCACTCTTATTCTTTTTCTCTTTCTCTTTTTACAGCCCCCAATTCTGCTTTTGCTTTACACTCTTCTCCCAATCCTTCATTTTCATTCTCTGTATTAATCACCGCCCTGGCCCTCATTTATTTTTATCTAACACTCATTCCTTCACCAGCTCCAGCTGCTACCCTGTTACTGAACCCTCCTTGGCATCCAATCGCCTTATTCTTTCTCTTATACCCTTCCTAGATCCATGTTCCCCCATCACATTCTTCCCAGCCCCATTTCTACATTCCCCCACCCCTTTCACAGCCTCATTCCTTTACACAGTCTCTCAAAACCTTCATAGACACTCCCATGTCCTTCATACTCTCTCTCTACCCCTCCCTCAAGACACTCTTTCTCCCTTCTTTTCCCTCACTCTAGATACTGTTACCCTTCCTGCCTCTCTTGATGCTCTTGCCCCCTTCTCGCCCCTCCTTCCTCTAGAGATTCTTTCCTCTTTCTGATCCTGTCCTTTCTAATTCTCTCTCCTTACCTCTCACTCCCTACTGATGCTATTCCTCCCTTGCCCTGTCCCTCACAAACTCTTTCTCCTTCTTACCCCACCTTCTTTTTCTCAGTTCTTCCCTCTTGTCTTTCTGCTCCATCCTCTGACTGCAGAGGTTCTGCAGGGCCACAGGATTATACTGGGACCAATCCAACTCACCATCATGCAGCTTATTGTGAGACTGGTCCCATGGGAGCATGAGATGATGATATCTCATTACACATTGTCCTTCTGCTGATGGGGGTGGGTGATATCTGTGCATTGAGGAGTTGGATCAGGTAGCAGGCTATCAATCAGGCATGGGTTTAGGTTTTTATTGGGCCCAATCTCATGACTGAAATAAGTGTGGCAAGCTATTTTGGGGGGTCTGGCACTTCCAACACTTGCCAACCAGAAGCAGCACCAATGATCAAGTCCTTCCTTAAGTAAAAATAGGTTGCTAAAATGTTTTGAGATATATATTGTCAGGAATCACACGAACCTATTATCTGCAGGCCTGGGGTCTAATGCTCTAGTCCCCTTCCATAACTTCACTGATTTCTCTCATTAGTGAAAGTTGCTTCTAGTCGTGGAAAGTGTTCCTTCAGGGTGGGATTCTATAACATTTCAGGGCCAATGTCCTCTCAAATGTTTTGTGAGACATTTGCAGATTTGTCCTACTTTTGGACCCTTAATGTTTGTAAATGAAGAGTGGAAACAGCAGTAGAAATTCTGAATTCCCCCCTACCTTCCTATCCCCCCCACATCTCGCTCTCTCTCCTTCCTCTAATTCTCCAGGATCTGTTCCTGCTTTCTTCATCCAATCCTCCAGCATCTGCTACCACTTCAGGACTAGTGCAAGAGTATTAGGTGCCCTAAGTAAATCTCAGCTATGCATCTCTGTCAATGAACTTTCAGGCACTTCCTCCCTTCCTGAGATTTTGATAAATAAACTCAATCCTAATTATGCCAACACCACCTCTCCCAGAGGTACAAACTTAGACTGTAAGCCTTCTGAAGATAAGGAAATACCTCCTGTATCTGAACTACTCCTCCTGTACCCTTGAACTACTACTGGAAAGATCACTGTATCACAACATGTACATAGTTTGGCTACTTGTTTGAGAGTTTGTTAATAGCGTTAGTTACAACATATTAATTATGTTCAATGTACCGTGCACTACTGGTTGAACTGTTTCCTGTTACTACACAGAGTTACTTGTAAGCTGTCTTGACTTGTAGAAAGATGGCATACAACCCCCCGCCAAATAAATAAATAAATAATGAGAGGGGAACTGGAGGAGGCGAAACAAATCCGGGGTGAGAGGAAGGGAAAGAGCATTGGCGGAAGTCAGGGAGGTGACTGAGGACGGAGTGACTGAACTGGGAAAAAGGAGGGAACTGGGGCGATGGAGCGTGGGCGCATGCAGAGAACTATGGGCAGGGGAGATGGAAATGGAGAAAGATGAGGCAAGATGGAGTGGAGAAGAAGGGAAATACTTGCACTGGGGCACGGGGAAGTGGTTTTGGGACTGTGGTGGCACAATGGAAGATGGGAAGGAACAGGGGTGGTGAAAAATCGGGGCGGGGAATCAAAGAGGGAGAATATAAATTACTGGGGAAGGAGAGAGAGAACACTGAGGAAGAAAGTACTCAGAGAAGAGAGAAGGAGAAAATGTGGAAATAAAATTCTGGATAAACAAAATGATGTGTATTAGAGGGAGCTTATGAGGAGAGATATAATGAAAGAGGAATGGGTTAAGAGCAGGGAGGACAGGACAAGGGAAGAAAATCAGGAGAAAGATGTAGAAAGATTTAGAGAGACTGAAAGCAAGTACATTATTAAAATATCCACTGTCAAAGGAAAGAAACAAAGAAAAAGCCAGAGCTGAAACAGAAACGAAAAAAGGAGGATGACACCGGAGAAGGAGAACCAAAAAAGGAATAGATGAGAGCAGAGAAGGAGAGTGAGAGATGCCGAGCTATAAAATCAAGCCAGAGACAACAAAGGCTGGACATTTTTATAGTCTGATAGAGAATAGCAACCACACATCAGTTTAAAATATCCCGGGACTGAGTTCAAAGTTTCATATCCCACAGAATGTTTAATCTTTGGAAACAGCTGGATTTTGTCAGCTGATCTGGCTTTTTCAGTGCATAATTAAGTCTCTTCTATGTGGGATATACCTGCCAGTCTAAGTCATTTTTGTCCTGGAAAAAAGAAACATAAAGCATGTACCAAAGATATGAAGGAGTCAAGTATTTTGAGCAGAGGATATTTTTTACAGGGAAAGACGTCCCTTTCAAATCAGTTTTTAACTTCTACTGTAACATTAATAGGGATATCAGTCAAAGCATATTTAATACGGAGCTGCCCAGATTTAAGCAGCAAGTAGGCTCGTAAAAACTGGTATTTTAATTCTTTATGTATGGAAGTGGCTACTTCTGTGCATTTTTTTTCTTGGAGATAAAATAAATAAATAAATAAAAATAAATTTAAATCTAACATCCAAATCCAATGACTCAAAAGCAGCAATCACCATCCCTGACCCAAAGAACCTAGTATCATAGACGATAATGACAGATAAAGACCAAAGTGGCTCATCTAGTCTGCTTGGAAAGGTACTTGGGGTTGTAACTACTGTTCTGTGCAGTTACCTTCTATGCTTTTGTTGTGGGTTTTAGCTGCAACTTGGTGCAGGTGACCCCCATGTCCTCTTAGAAGTGTAAAAATCATTTCACTGAAGTGTTCAATGTGGTTTCCATCCTCTTGACATTTAGGGATCCTCTCTGTATATTCCACTCCTTTTTGAACTCCATCACTATTCTTGCCTCCAACATTTTCTCCAAATAGATATTCCAGACATTCATCACCCTTTCTGTGAAAAATAAATTGCCTGACATTGCCTGTAAGCAACATTAGATTTCATTCCTCAGATACTATAGACTAGTTATTCACTGTAACCCACCAGGCAGCACACTCAATGAGGTCTATGTAGCACAGAATCTCTGCTGTGCTTGGGGGTGCATACTGCTACTTGTGAGGTGCAACTGGGAATGACTGCTGGCCATATGGTCCACAGGGTGCCATTTAATTTAATCTACCATATGTTCCAATGAATAAGGATCACAAGCAAAGTGAGGGCAACATTGCACTGAGTGGAGGAATAGCCTATTGGTTAAAGCATTGGCTTGAGAACCAAGAGCCTAGGTTTCAATTCCCACTAGCATTCCTTGTGGCCTTGGACAAGTCACTTAACCCTCTGTTGCCTTAGAAAATTTCAAGTTATCAAAGTCCCTGTTTAATGTATATTACAAAGTGGTTAAACAGGTTGAAAAGGCAACTGTAAAAGCTAGAAGGATGCTTTCAATTGGAGGCAAGCTTTGCTATGAGGGGACATGGAATGAGAGCGAAAGGGGATAGACTCAGGAGTAATATGCAGAAATATTTCTTTATGGAAAGAGTGGTAGATGCGTGGTATAGTCTCCCAGTGGAGGTGTTAGAGATAAGGACAGTACTGTATCTGAATTCAAAAAAGCATGGGACAAATGAAGAGGATCTCTAAATTTATTTAGCTGCATTTATATCCTACTTTTCACCAGGTCAAAGCAGTTGGGGGATACATTTAACATGAGGGGATATGAGACACATACACTAATACTTACAGGGAACATGGGCTATGGAGGGTTAAGTGGCTTGCCCAAGACCATAAGGAACACCTGTGGGACTAGAAACCCCAATCCTTCCAGCCCAAGGTTGCTGTCCTCTAGTGGGATTTGAACCACTGACCTTCTGGCCTGTAGTACCTTGCCCCAACCACTAGGCCACTCCTCCTTCTAAAGGTTAAAAGAGGATTATTGTAGTTGATATGAAAGGGCAGGCTAGATAGGCCTTGTGTTTTTTTTCTGTCATCATGTTTCTATGTTTCTAAAGTTTAAGTTACAATGAAAACTGCGTTGATTGAAATGATAAAGCGGTATACCACCCCCCCCCCCCCCATTAAATAAATAAATAAACTTTCCCTTAAGGATCACAGCATTTATTTCTGTTTTTCCCCACTCTGAAGAAAAGGACATAGCTCTGTGAAAGGAGATGTATGGAGTCCAATAAAAAAGCATCCTTCACAGCAGGTTTGTGCAATTCCACTCCTGGAAAGGAAATATTCTGCAGCACTTCTGCAGTTAGACGCACCCGCTAACTTGCTGGCAAGAGGGATATTGAGTGGCGCTATCCAGATAGTGCTGCAGAATATTTCCTCTGCCTGCCTCGGCACTATTTGTATAGTGATGAGGTGGTCGAGATTCAGAGCGTGACTGAGTGATGCCAGTAGTTACAGTACCTGGCAATTTTCAGCATCATTATCCAGATAATCTGTATAATTTCGGAAAGCAAAAAAGCTGTCCTAAGTGCTATGTGGATTGGTCATCCAGATAGTGGTTTAATAATGCTGCTGCCCATATAGGCTCCAAACTGATCCCAGATGTGGATATGCAGTGCCTGTCACTATCCATAAACCAGCGCTGAATATCTGCATGTTATTTAACCGTGGCAGCTGGCGCTTAGGAAACAATTTGACCACCACGGTTTGTAAACCTGTATAATTTGAAAGGCGGTATATTAAATTATTTTAAATAAGTGCTATTTTACGGAATCAGCTAACAAAGCATTGGGAGTTACATATAGAGGAGATAAGTTGTTAGAGCACGTTGGAGAAAGGGAAGAGATAAAGAAGAAGAGGCCAGAGAGGAGAGCCACAATACTTCCAAGAAGAAAATTACTCATTTATTTAGACAACAAAATGCATTTCCTCACCAAAGGATCTCCAGGAACAAGCAGAAATGAGTCTTCACATATGGGTACGATGGTACCGACGGAGTCTGCGCGGGAACGCTTCCCAGCGTCCAATCAGAAAGCTTTTGGAAGCATCCCAACACGCCTGCGTGCTGCCTTCCCGCCTTCCCAACTGCCTCTCCTCGGTTTTCGTTTTTCCGCGGAGCCGGCAGGACATCCTCTTGTCACCGCAGAAAATTCTTCTTTTATTTTTTAGTTTTCTTGTGGTCACGGCTGCCTTCCCCGACGCCACCGGTACCGCCGGTGTTTCTTTTTTCTTTTCTTGTAAAATTTTCCTTTTTAAGGAATATTTTTTCTTCCTTAGTGTCTCACAGTTTCTCAGGCCTTCTAGGCCTCTCCATTTCC
Source organism: Ichthyophis bannanicus (assembly GCA_033557465.1). NCBI lineage: Eukaryota > Metazoa > Chordata > Amphibia > Gymnophiona > Ichthyophiidae > Ichthyophis > Ichthyophis bannanicus. The sequence continues at coordinate 1,786,824,429 of CM066031.1, read as the reverse complement.
TTTATGGAACCGCCAGCCACTTTCCCCAAGAAATGTACAAACTGGCGGTACAACTTTATTTTTAGACACTCACAATTGGTGTCTAACCTGCTTGGGTCCTGACCATTTTCCTTCGGAGCCCTCGGGCAATAGCATTGTGAGAAGAAGTTTTCAACATTGAGTTCCCCTCGACACGCGGTCCCCCTCCAACTTCAGGGCACCGACCACATCTTCTTTTCCACAGGATCAGGTAACCCAAAAACAGTCTGTTAAGACTAGCCAGTCCTCGAGTGGCAGTTCTCATGCACAGCATAGAGATGCCTCCGGCCTTGTCCTCGAGAATCCACTGGCTTCAAAACCCCGGTGGGAGTCTTCGGCCTCCAAAGCCTGTGTGGGGTTTCAGGTTGTTCCTGAGGTTCACCCCTCACAGAACATACCTGAGCCATGCCCGGTGGTGGCATCCGCTTTGAGCGGTACCGATACCCCGGCATCGGCACTGGTGCTGGATGAAACATTCCTTACCAAGGATCGTCATCTGGCTTCCTCGGTACCTACGGGCCCAGTGAATATGCTTCAGACCGACTTTCCAGTATCGGTACCAACACCGATACTAGTACCGAAGTCGGTACCCTCCAGACGTGCATCAATAGACTCGCTTCCTTCGATGCCAAGTCTGGAATCGATCTCCAGTCTGGAGGACTGGGTACCGACTCGCCTTGGTACCGACTCCCGTCGGTACCGAAGGCTCGATTCCGATACTTCGGATCCGCAACTATCGGTTCCTCCGATACCGTTAGAGTTGCCACCGGATGGCCTTCATCCACCGGTATCAGATACGGTACCGAAGTCGGTACCGATATCCACATTACCTTTGTTGTCGGTACCTTCCATGCTTCTCTCGTCAGGCTCGCTTCCCTCGATGCCGAGTTTGGAATCGATCCCTAGCATGGACGACCTGTTACCGACTGTCGCTGGTCCTGACCTGCAGTACCAGCGACCACCATTTAAGGATCCCATACTGCACCATTCAGGATCTTCTATTCCTATATACTTAGATAGATCCCTCGGTGCCAACGCTAGTTCTTCATCAGATCTAGCCTATCCAAGGGAAGTTCCCTCTGGGGATCCTTCTTTCCAGACTTTCCTCCTGGATATGGCAAAATCACTTGCCATTCCTATTCCTGGACAAGATCCTACACATGGGAATACAGAATACCTCTCTGTTCCTAGCAAAGCAAAGGAGAACATAATGCTTCCTTTGCATCATTCTTTGCAGGATCTCCTTCTACGAATGTGGGAAGCTCCTTTAAAGGTACCCCCACCTTCTAGAGCAACTGATCTTCTATATCAGGTGGCCCCCTCTCCAGGGTTTCAAAAGACTCAACTTCCTCATCATTCCATTGTGGTAGAATCAGCAATGAGGTGAGTGAAGAGTAATAAAAAGCACTCTTCTTGTCTGCCAGGTCGTGAGTCTAAGACACTAGATGCCTTTGGATGTCAAACCTTCCAGACATACATGCTTTCAGCAAGAATTCTCTCATATATTTTTTATATGGGTCTATCTCTTGAGGAGGTCACAAAGCAATTATATCTTTTGACTCCTTTTCTTCAAGAGCCCAGGTGTACAGACTATTCCTCACTGGTTAGTCATACTCAAAATATCTCTAGGTTTCTTACTCATGCTACCCTAGACTCCTTTGAGTCTGTTAGCAGGACTTCTGCTATAGCTATAGGGGCACGATATAGAGTCTGGCTTCCAGCCTCCGACTTGGACAAATTGGCACAAGAAAGACTGGGAAATACTCCTTGCACTGGAGAAAATCTCTTCAACAAGGAGTCTTTACTTCAGGTTACTCAGTTATCCACTGACTTTCCTTTTTCCAGAGGCTGTTCTATGCCTTCTTCTTTCCCAGTAGGTAGGAAATGTCCTACCAAACTTTCTTCCCCTAGGGGGAGAAGGTTTTACCCATCATCTGCCCATCATTCAGATGTTCCCAAACAGGGGAAACATCGCCCTGGTCTGAAGAATCCACAACCTCAACAGGGTCAACAAACCCAGCAGTCGCAGGGTTTCAAATAGATCATTGTCCCTTTTGGTTAGGGGTTAGGATAGCAGTCTGCTTCTTTTCACTTGACGTATCTGCACTAATTTTCATCCTAACCTACCTAGATATCTCTTCATGAGACACCTTTCTCTAACTCTAAGGAGCATGTTTACTAAACTGCGGTAACGATACATAACGCGCGTAATGTAACGTTAACGAGCGTTAACTAATGTTAACGTGTGTTGTGATGTGTCAACGATCGTTAACATCGCATAACGCGCGTCAACATAAGTTAATGATCGTAAGGTTCCGCGGCGTGGTAAAACACCGCAGAGGGTGGAGAGAGGGCGGAGAGAAGGGGTCAATGGGCGGAGTGTGGGCGGGGAGAGGCTCCAGGCACCCCAACGTGGTGAACTCAAGGGCTGAATCCTACCGCGATTGAAAACCTGCCAGTTGGTGCATATTTGCAGGGGAGGGAAACCATTTCAGCGTCAGCAATGTACAGCATAGGCAGGGAAACCCACAAAACGTGATAAGTGTGATACATGTGCACAGAACAAAAGGGCAAATAAGCAGTGAAAATGACTAGAGGAAACGAGGAAAATAACATAACCAAGCTAGCCAATAGTGACATCAATGGTAAACAGCCAAAAATACCACTGAGAAAGCCTCAGAAAAAGATATTAACTGTGGAAGGATGTGTGCCTTGTCACCATAGAAGATGAATGATGTCACAGTGAAACAGCGCAGATCAGGGCATCCCCTTGTTACTGAACAGGTTCCCCATGGCATGCACATGTCCTGCAATAGCAGGGTGGGCATGTCGGAATGGGAAACTGGGCAGATGCTGGAAAAGGGGATACAGAGGGCTGCAGGCGGCACATGCTGTGGTGCAGCTGGGCCACAGTAGGGACTAGGGTGATGCTCAGTTTGGCCCATAGGAATGCATAAACAGTAGAGCCAGACTGCAACTGTTGAGGGCCCAACATGGGCATGAGTGTGTCCCCCACAGTGTCACAGGGGACAGTACCCAGCAGCCATCCCTAAGCGTACAGAACAGTGGCAGGCGGTGCTGGGGGGAAGTGTGGGCGTCCATCTAGGCACCCCTACCCCACCACCCATACAATAGGCAGCTGCCTACATGCACACTGGATGGCCCGAGACTTCCCATCACCGGCACCACCAGCAGAAGGGCTTGGCAGCATGGCGGTGGAGGGGTACAGGTGGCGGAGGGGGCAGAGACATCTGACCACAGCAGACCATGGCCTAGCCCGGTCCAGGTGGGTGCCGTGCACTGCAACAGACAGGCTCAGTAGGACAAACAGTCACGGTACCCACAGGGAATGATCTGCCCCTGTGGCGCAGTAAGCACAGCCAGTGTGCACAGGAGCTGAAGCTCACAGGTTCAATCCCGAGCTGTGGTCCCTGCCAACTCTGTCCCCATACCTTTTACCAGTAAGAAACTGCTAAGATGGAACCTAGTATTGCTATAGAATAAACATGCTTCCAACACCTACATTTTATAGCACAGAGCACACACACCACAAACAGGCGCATCAACGAGAGCAAAGTCTGCCAAATGCAGTCCGGGAGGGCTACAAATCATGCAGGTTTCATGCTGTTTCCAATAGAAGGACATGTTAGCATGGTGGCGGAGGCCGTAAAGATGGTGGAGGGAGCAATGGCACCTGGCTGCCGCAGACCATGGCCCAGCCTGGTCCAGGTGGGTGCCGTGCACTGCAACAGACAGACTCAGTGCGACAAACAGTCACGGTACTTCCAGGGAATGATCTGTCCTTGTGGTGCAGTAAGCACAGCCAGTGTGCTCAGGAGCTGAAGGTCACAGGTTCAACCCCCAGCTGTGGTCCCTGCCAACCCTGTCCCCATACCTGTTACCAGTAAGAAACTGCTAAGATGGAACCTTGTATTGCTGATAGAATAAACATGCTTCCAACACCTGCATTTTATTGCACAGAGCACACACACCACAAACAGACGCATCAACGAGAGCAAAGTCTGCCAAATGCAGCCCGGGAGGGCTACAAATCATGCAGGTTTCATGCTGTTTCCAATAGAAGGACATGTTAGCATGGTGGCGGAGGCCGTAAAGATGGTGGAGGGGGCAGTGGCACCTGGCTGCCGCAGACCATGGCCCAGCCCGGTCCAGGTGGGTGCCGTGCACTGCAACAGACAGGCTCAGTGCGACAAACAGTCACGGTACCTCCAGGGAATGATCTGTCCTTGTGGTGCAGTAAGCACAGCCAGTGTGCACAGGAGCTGAAGGTCACAGGTTCAAACCTGAGCTGTGGTCCCTGCAAACTCTGTCCCCATACCTTTTACCAGTAGGAAACTGCTAAGATGGAACCTTGTATCGCTGATAGAATAAACATGCTTCCAACACCTACAGTTTAGCGCACAGAGCACACACACCATAAACAGGTGCATTAACGAGAGCAGAGTCTCCCAAAGGCAGTCATGGAGGTCCAAACAACATTCAGGTTCCATGCTGACTGTAATAAAGATGCCTATGCTGTATGTCGGTGCACCGCCCCCATGGTATGCAGATGTATTTCATGCATATTCATCAGGAACAGCATAAAAACATGAACATGGGTGGCCCAACAGGACTGGGGTTGGGAAACCCTGTCCAAGAGCATTGATCCACAGGGGTGGAAACACCCGCACCCACAGGCCCCAGTAGCCACTGCGTTCTGGAGAGGCAGGATGTTGGGCCCTGTGTGCATCCCCCAATACTAGCACATGCATACCCTAGCAATGACACCCAAAACCAGGGAATACGGTACACAGATAGCAAAGGTTTGCCATGATAAGTGGCACATAGCAATCCCTAATGTTAGAACAAGCGGCCCAGTGTGCTGTAACATACCAACCTCTGAGATGTCTGTGGAGTGTGTGTCACATCTGGAACCTGACAGTGTCCACCACCTTGGGAAGAGACCCCAACAGTACAGCATACCCTAGCCATGCCTGCACTGTGCCCAGGACTGGTGCGGTGTCCTGGGCTCCCAAAAGCCTATATTGGTGCACTATACTGGCATAGGTGTGGGGGTGTGTGTCAGTCAATCCAGTGTGTTGCGTTTGCCAACACCCTCTGCAGCACACACCGCTAGCACTGCTGCTAGTATTGGCCTGGCAATGTGCATAATGAGGAGCAAGGTACTGTGGTATAGCTGGAGAGGGCAGCCTGGGCAGGATGCACCTGCACAGAGCGCAGGGCAATGGCTGGGACATTGTAGGGCTTGCCCACCACCGACATGGACAGGGTGGCCACGGCATGTTCTGCTGTGTGGTCATGCACACCCTGACTGTGCAGTGACCACGGCATAGCTGGGTTCCCCCATAGTGCCAAATAGTGTCCTTCTGAAGTGAGATATATGGGCTCCGTCCTCTGGAGCCCTATCACTGACCCATCTGCTTGGTGGGTGTGCGCACATCATCTCCAGGAACATGCACTATGGACTAGCAGGCAGGCTGTCTGCGGTTTGTATGTGTGTGGCTGGAACACCTTGCAGGGTGCAGCGGCTGGTGACTCACTTTGCCTGCTGCTGGAGGATGTCATATAGTGGTGTGGGGCAGATGTGCAGTACTAGGTCTACTGTCTGTCTGTCACTGCCCAATGTAGTGAGGCGTACAGATCTGCATAGACTGCCCTGGTGGGGTGTCCATTCCCCGGCAGGACTGGAGTGAATGGTACCCTCTACTGTCACCAGTGCAGGGGAGTAAAATGTTAACCCGTTAGTTGGAAACCATGTTTCCCACCCTGAGCCACAAAAGGTGGGTTGGGTGCTGGAACGAAAACCGCCTATGGGCCCAAACCCCCCTGCCCCCCTTGGACCTGAAATCATGTGACCATGGCACCCACACAGTGTATGAACTATTCAGGGTGCATCATAGTCCACACGGGCAAGACGTGATGTACAGATGGACACAGGCAAATGCTAAGGGTGTCTGCAGGGGCCACCTATCACACAGAGGCACCAATGGGGACCTGTAGCATAGCCCATCGCAAAAATGCCAGGTGCAGCAGAAATGGTGCTGGGCACCCCACCTCACCCTCAGGGTGAAAATAGGACCCGTCCACTGTGATGGACGGTAGCCACTCTGTGGCAGTAACACACACGTGCAGAACCCCCACCAGGCTGAGGTGCTGTGGGGTTGCACATGGTCAGGACACACAACCAGGCCGAGGTGCTGGGGGGTGCATTCCGCAACACGGGGCCTTCTGTAGACTGCTGATCTGCATGTGCAGTGCATCATGGGTGTGGCTGGTTCAATCCAACCCTGGCAACCACAGCAGACGGTTGGAGTGGTGACCTGCAGCCCCTCTGTAGCTAGCTAAGCATGTAGCAGGAGCTATAGAGATGTAGGCCACTGGCAAAGGCACTGGCTGTGCAGACAGAGGTTAAGGGTTTGTACCTACTGTGGTGATATCTAGTAGGGCTGTCTGAGGCTATTCCCGTTGTAGCAGCGGAGTGTATGCTACCAATTAATACCAGGAGTCACTTACAGCATCCAAGCCAATGGAATGTGCACACGGCCCAGACAGAAACGAGTTAAAAAGTGACTGAGCAAGCTTGAACAGGAGAAAATACCTTATATACATCTGCTAACAGTCAAATACACACAAGCTCTCCACTGGTGCAAATGCCCCCCCCCCCCCTTACCCAATCAGACTCTCCCTCTGGGCCTCTCTCTCTATTTTCCCCTTCCAAGCCAGCTGATCAATAGGCACATGAAAGGTGATAGATACATCTCCACATCGAGGACATCTCTGGGCAAAGGAATGTGAACGTATCCTAATGAGAAATGTCTGATGCAGACTGTTTTGTATGGAATCATGCAGACTCTGCAATAAGCAGACATCTCTAACAGGAAATTCTGAGTCTGAGCAGCAATACTAAAGGGTAGGGGGTTTAAAATCCAGGTCTAACATAGAGGCTCGTAGAGGCCACAGCCTATCACACGTTTAGTTGGTAGCATCAATCAAAACTGTAAAACACCCTCAAGCTGTTATAATCACAAATGCCCACGCGCGCGGCTACGCACGTGGGTACACACACGGGTACGCACGTGGGTACACACGCAGGTACGCACGTGGGTACGCACGCGGGTATGCATGCACTTACGCACGCACCTACACAGCACAAACAATTCTGGAAGAGATGGCTGCCATGTCCAGGAAGCCTGCCTTCACCATGGCAGATCTCTATCTGCTAACAGAGTTATTCTGCCTCCGCAAGGATCGCCTCTTCCCTGGCTTATCCCGGAGGCAGAATCTGGCCAGAGTGAGGACGGCCTGGGAGCGCCTCACCAGGAGGTATAATAGAGGTTCTGACTACCCATGTGAGGTAAGTGTATGGGGACAGGCACCCCAACCTAGGATGTGAAGGACAACACCGATTAACCAAACCACCTATCAGCCACACACTGCCAGGGAATGTCATGTGTTGGTGTGTCCAGCTGGGAATAACATCAAACCCCCCCCCCCAAAAAAAAATAGAACCACACTGCCCCCAGGGGGGCGCTGTGACCACCACAGAGATGGAGTAAACAGTACAATGTAATGGTATATGGTGCTGTTGCAGCCTCAGTGATGTGCCCTATCCACACAACACCACAGGTCCATCACAGAGGCCAAGAGACACACAGGGGTATGTCCCTGCCTCTGTTTCTGATCACAAGGCTCACCTATATCCCCAGGATGCAGCAGGCCCCACTTCAGGGGTCCATCCCCCATCCTGTCATGTGACCTCTGTCACTTCCTGTTTGCAGTTCCAGAGGGAGATTGGTGGTTTTCCTGAGCTCTTGCTGGGGCATTGGTTTTCCTGCTTGCCTGAGCCTTGATGCCGGGTCCTGGGCCGCCTCCGGCGGGAGAGGCCCAGGCCCAGGAGCCTGCCCAGCCTGGTGGGCCTCGCTTGATGGAGCCAGGGTCCTTTTCTGTAGCCGAGCCCCAGGCGGGGGCCCCCCTAGGACACGGTAAGACTGTACAGGGCCGGTGGGGAGGGACCCACATGCCCGGGGGGTTGGGTCAGCTGCCCCCCGGAGAGGGCCCGCTGTTCCTGACTGGAGCGGGTGTGGAGGCCGGTGGGCGGCAGGGGGAGGCCCAGGGGAGGCCCTGGAGCTCTGCAGCGAGCCCCCAGGGAAGTGCTGGGGGTGGTGGGATCCCCCCCCTACCTAGGGTCCTGGCGGAGGTCTCTACCTCCTCCAGTGAAGTTGAGGACGAGGGGGTAGGCCCACTGCCCTTCCCGGGGGCCTGCACGGGCCCCGGATGAAGTGGTGGCCGCTGTCCGGATGTTGAAGGGCCTCCGGGAGGAGGCCACCCTGCTGCAAGGCCGGTGCTCCCACCTGGAGGGCCTGCAGGCCACCATCCCCGGGGAGGAATGGGTGGCCTATCGGAAGCAGGTCAAGGAGGTGCGGCGGGCCCTTAAGGTCAACAACCGCTGGATAACATACTTGACGGATCAGGGTTGTGGGTCCCTCACGGAAGTCTTTCGCAACCGTGATCGCTGGGCTGCCATCTCAGCTGCAGTCCGGGGGGGGCCCTCGGGGGTGGGAAGGCCAGCCGGGGCCCGTTACCTGCCCCTGGAGTTCCGGAGTGAACCGGAGAAGGAGAGGGGACCCGTCCCGATCACCATTCTGCCCTTTGACAGGCCGACTTACCCGGAAGTGTCTTCGGACAAGAAGAGCTGTGCTGTCCGTTCCACTGCTGCTGTGCGGCTGCTGCCAGGTCTGCCGGTCCCGGTATTTCAAGATGGCACCTCGGCGTCTGCAGAAGGAGTCTTGGCTCACCCCGTTTCTCTGCCGGTTACTGCAGCGCCGGTGTTGGCAGAACGAAGCTTGGAATCGCTGGTAGGGGCTGCGGGTCTCGGAGGAATGCGGAGGTGGAAGGGAACTGATCCGCGCTGCCCGTCTGCAGATGTGTTGTCGTTTGCCGCCCTACCGATGCCTCCATCAGCTGCTGGGTTTCCGCAAGATGGCCGCCGGGCTGTTCATCGCAGTGACGTCATTCCCGCGCCCAATCAGGGTTTGCTTGCACGGGCTTTCCTGGTGGAGGAGGAGTCTGTAGGGCTTTCCCCGGCTACTGTGAGTTTGCAAGATGGCCGCCGGGGGGTTCCTGCTGTCACTTCCGGCTCAGCCCGGAAGTCTGCCGCCGGTGTTGCTTGTCCCTCCTCTGGGCTTCGGAATCGCTGCAACGAGCCTCTGGAGGTCCCGATTACGCTCCCGCTTGGTTCCCGACGGATGGACTTGCCTCGGATGTCTGGTCCTGCACCGGGTGATTTTCGGCATCTTCCTGGGTCCCCGGAGTCCCTCCAGGATGGCTGCCGTTTTGCTGATGCTGCTGTGGCACAGAGTTGGCCGGGTCCTTCGCTGCAATCAGGGACTGGAGGGGAAATGTTTCATCGGGGTCCCCCTTTGCAGGCTGCTTTTCCGGCTCCCCGATTGCTGTCAGATGGCCGACCTGGGTTCCCTGCAGTGGCTGTCGGCTGCCGGGGGGAAGCTGGAAGGGGAGATGTGCCTGCAGAAAGTGCCCTTCCCTTGGTTGAGGTCCAGTTGGGGGGTGGGGGGTCTGTACCTGTGCAATCCGTGTTCTGTGGAGTGGTGGAGCAGGATGCACTCGCCGAGGGATGCTGCCTGTCTGTTCCGCAGCCTCAGCGACTGGAGCTGGCTGATCCTGCTGCATCCTGTGGTGTGATTGGGGACAGCCTGGCTCGCGGGACGGTGTCCCCTGCTGGAGCCCAGGCTGCTGCTTTGCCCTTCCTTGGATTGCGTGCTGTTGGAGTTCCGACCGGCAGTGAGGTAGGATCTGGGGTTGGGGGGGGGGGCGAAGGGAGGGGGGATTGAGATTCTCTCTGTTCCTCAGCTTGCTGGGGACTCCGAGGGGGTACCTGTTGGGAGAGGAGCTTCCGCAGTTGTTACAGGAGAGGCTGTTGCTCCGGTTTTCTGTCTTCCGGGATCTGTCCCTTTAACTGCTGAACGTGGGGATCCTGCGTTGGTTACGGGGGAGGTGGCTGCTGCTCCACCGTCTTTAGGGGTGCCGGTGTCCTTGGTAGGGATGGCTGGGGAGCCGCGGACACAGGTTAAGGAGGGGGAGAAGGTGGCTTCCCTAGCCCCGGTTCCTGACACCCCCCCTGTTATGGCTTTAGGGTCCACATTAGGGGCTGCGCATGAGGGACGGATGTGCGACTCTGGGGATGGGATAGTGGGTCTCCAGGGGCTTACAGAAGAGGAGCTTCAGACGGCTCTCCTGTTGGCCCTGGAGGGCCCGGAGGAGCAGGCGGTGGCTGCAAGGGTGCTACAGATTGAGGGCGTCCTGGAGTCCCGACGGCGGGCATTGGGGGAGGGGGGAACGGGGCTGCACATCGAGCCCCAGGGAGTACGAGAGGGTAGTATCCCGGACTCTGTGTTGGTTCAGTTGGTCCCCAGTCCCACTGACTCCCGGTTGCTGGAGATTGGGGGCCCTGGGCCCTCGCAGGGGTCCACCTTGCGGGCCTCGGGGATACCGGCGGGGGCGGTGGAGGTGGCTGCTGTTGGGTCCGGGTCTTCCCGTACGTTCGCGGAGGCCCTGAGAGGGTCTGGGCGGCGATCCAGTGGGGTAGGAGATGGGGGGATTCCCCCGAGGAGGGGTTCTGCGGGTGGGGAGGGGGGTAGGGGCGGATTGCGTGGAGGGGGGAGTGAGACCCGGCGTCGCAACGTGGCGCAGATCCGGTGGGCCGGGGAGGGGCCCCCTCCGGCCAGGGAAGAGGTCCTGAGGATGGTCCTTGGGCTGGGGTTTCTCCCAGGGGACCTGTATGCCTTCATCCACATGAGCAACAGCGTGGAATACGATGTTAGCTTCATGCTGAGACGGGGGCTGGAGGTCTTCTGGGACAAATACCAGCAGCAGAGGGGGCAGGGGGGGTGGGTCAACTTTCGCGTTGTGCCTATCTCTCGTCAGGGGGCGGTACCTGTGACCATCCTATCTCGGAATGAGTCGCTCCCAGGGCAAGACATTCAGTTTTGGCTGTCGCGTCATGCGGTGCTTCTCGCACCCCTGGTTAAGGGCGCTGGGCCCCTAGGGGTGTGGGACGGGTCGTGGAAAGGTCGGATCCGTTTGCGTGAGGTGGGTAACGTCGTGCAGCACGTGCCCTCGGCCGGTTTCCTCGGTCGGGATCGCATCTTGTGCTACTACCCCGGGCAACCTCGTGAGTGTCACCGCTGTGGCTCATTCCGCCATCTGAGCATGAACTGTCCCGAGCAGGTCTGCACTCGTTGTGGTGGACGGGGTCATGCCTCGGCCGGGTGTTTGCTCATTCGCTGCAACCTTTGCGGGGAGTTGGGCCACCCCTTTGCCCGCTGCCCCTCCGCGTCACACAATGGACCGGGGGGGGTTGCCGTCACTCCACCTCGGGCTCCTGTGCGGGAGGAGGCTATGGAGGCCCCTCTCCCTCAGGAGGAGACCGGGGGCCCTAGAGCAGAGGAGTCCATCGAGCCGCGGGAGCCACCCGGGGGAGGGGATTTGGGTAGGTCGGAGGAGAGGGTTGATGTGGTGGAGGTTAATGTAGCACGGCAGGATAGTGAGTTGAGGGTGGTGCCACCTGAGGAATGGACTACGGTCCCTTCCAAGGGTAGCAAGTCCAAGAGGAAGAAACGGGAGACCTCCCCATTGCTGGAGGTAGAGCCCGTGTTGGACGTCAATCGTTTCGTCTTCTTGGCTACTGATGTGGCTGAGGCGAACGAGGGCTTGCCTGTGGAGGCAGGGCCTCCTGTGCGGCGTTCGGTACGGTTAGCGGCGGAGGCGGCCCCTCTTCCTCAGCGGCGGCCTCAGAAGACTCAGAAGGCACGCCGCGGTCAGGGTCCGCCTAAGGGTTTGGATTCTGGCGCCCGGCTTCCGGTAGTTGCCCTGGAGAAGCTGCCGGAGCAGGTGAGGGAGGATGGGCCTTTTGCCTCCGCAGTTGGGTGCTGGGCCTTCGCAGGAGCCCCCTGCTGACCCGGCCGCCCCGGCCTCCCCCGCGAGGGTGGGCACTGGTCTATTGTCGCAGTCTCTGTCTGGGGACGGGAAGGGGGCGGCGGCACCGGTGGTGGACCCCACGGAGGAGGTCATTCCTCCAACCCCTGACCTGTTTTTGCCCCCTCATTCCGTGGGGACTGGACTTGCCCTCGCGACAGCTTTGCCTGGTGGTCGCGAGGGCACTAGCACCCGCTGGAGTGACTGGGTCGAACAGGAGGAGGAGGAAATCCTCGAGGTGGTCGACGTGGACCGTGAGGAGTTGTTCCAGCTTGCAGGCTTGTCCTGCAAGCGGGATTCCGGGGATCCAGGGGTTGGTGAGAAGAGGAGGAAGGGGTCACTACACACGAAATAGGTATGGCGTGCACTCCTGCATTCTCGTGCGCCACTATCAACGTGGCTAGCATTTTGACAGACCAGGCGCGGGCTTCGGCCTATGATTTTCTTTCCACGAGCGGGCTGGATGTCATCTTTGTGCAGGAGACCAGGCTCACCTCGCTCGCTAGCCTTCATCGGGCGAAGCGGGAGTGGAGGTGGGGCCCTTCGTACTGGTCTCTTGCGGCCCAGCCCTACGCAGGAGTGGCGGTTTTGTTCACGTCTAACCGATTTCAGGTGCAGTACGTGTGGGAACTGGAGCAGGGCCGGTGTTTGCTCTTAGACGGCTTCTGTGGGCCTCACCGGTTTCGCTTTGTGGTGGTCTATGGCCCCCAGTCTAGGTGGGAGCGGAAGGCCCTTTTCAGGGTCATTCGCCCTTACTTACACACCTCTCGTTTGGTGGTCCTGGCAGGGGATTTTAACACCACCACCTTGCGTCAGGACCGAGGGGGGGAGCATTGCCCTCCGCATTACGATGGCCATTTTTTGGCTGAGGTGACCCGGATGGCCGATCTGGCGGACGTTTACCACCGGGCTTTTCCACGGTCACCGGGTTATACCTATTCCCGGGGGACCTGCAGGAGCCGTATCGATCGGATATATGTGAGTGCTCGGGTGGAGTGTTCCCCGCCGCAGCTGCAGGCGGTTGACTTCTCGGACCATTGCGTCCTCTCCGTGTCCTTCTTGGCTCACGAGGAGCTCAGCAGGGGTCCTGGCCTGTGGCGACTGAATGTGCAGTTGTTGGCAACATCAGAGGTGTTCCAGGAGTTCTTGGCCTTTCTCGCAGACCAGGAGACCCTGTTGGGCGTTTTTCCTTCCCGTGGCGCTTGGTGGGATGAGGTGAAGACGCGTGCCCGTGAACTCTTCCGCTCCCGGGGCACCTCCATTGCTCGGTCCCGCTACCTCACCTATACTGTCCTCCGGAGGTCGCTGGATCGTTTGGTGTCCCGAGGGGCAGCGCGGGAGGAGGTGGAGGAGGTGCGCGTCCAGCTCCGTGGCCTGCTTTACGATCGCCACGCCTCCCTTTGCTTCGAGGGGGCGGCCGGTAGGGTCTCCCCCCCTGACCCCTTCCTGACTTGCAGGGAGAAGGTTAAGCGTAGGGAGGTGATGGCCCTGCGGGGCGCGGATGGCACCTTTCACACCTCTCAGGAGGACCTTTTACGTATGGTGGGGGAATACTTTTCCGACCTGTTTGGGGATCGTCCTGTAGACCTCACACGTATCCGTGAGTATTTGGGCCTTCCCCCGGTGTATTCGGCTGTGGTTCAGGCGCAGGTCGATGCACTGGCTGCTCCGATTCAGCAGGTGGAGGTAGAGCGGGCGATTCGTGCCATGCCGTTGGGGAAGGTGCCTGGGCGCGATGGGCTCCCGGTGGAGTTCTATCGTACTTTCATCGCCCAGCTGGCCCCCTTCCTGACCTCCCTGTTTCAGGAGATCATGGATACGGGGTTTCTCCCGCGGTCATTTCGCGAGTCTGTCCTGTTGCTGCTCTCCAAGGGGACGGACGATAGCTCTTTGGACTGTTGGCGGCCGCTCTCTCTGTTGAACGCGGACCGGAAGATTCTGGCCAAATGTTTGGCCAACCGACTGGTGGAGGTGTCGGGTGTTTTGCTGTCACCTTCCCAGTTTTGTTCGGTTCAGGGGAGAGGGGTTCTGGACGCCGCCGTCACGGTTCGGGAGATGGTCGAGAGAGGCCGGTCTGTTCAACGGGACCATTGGTTGGTCTCCTTGGATCAGTCCAAGGCTTTTGACCGGGTCAATCATCGGTACCTGTGGGTGGTGCTTCAGTACTTCGGCCTCCCCGCAGGTTTCCTCTTCGTCTTGCAGGTGCTGTACCGAGGGGGGGTGAGCTTCCCGTTTATCAACGGGTGGCTCGGACGGCCTTTTTGTGTCGCCTCGGGGGTGCGGCAGGGGTGCCCTTTGAGCCCCCTGCTGTATGTTTTCTCCCTCGACCCCTTCCTCAGGAGATTGTCCTCGGGTGGGTTGCGAGGCCTGGAGGCGCCTGGTGCGTCTCCAGTGTCCGTCGTGGCCTACGCTGACGATGTCTCAGTTTACGTGGACGGTACCGAGGGGGTGGAGGCCCTGCGGGAGGCCGTGGAGGAGTACTCGGAGGTAGCCCACTCTGTTGTTAACCACAGCAAGTGCCAGACGCTGTGGTTGGGCCCCTCGGAGGCCTCCCCGCCTTCCTGCGCCCCCTTTCCCCCTCCTCAGGGGGAGGTCCGTGTTTTGGGCCTCGTCTTCGGTTCGGAGGACTGTGCGGTGTCCAATTGGGCTCGTTGTGTTGAGTCTGCACGGTGTCGGGTGCTGCGGTGGAGGGGGCGGAGGTATACGTTTGAGGAGAAAGTCACCCTCCTCAAGACGTTTCTGCTTCCCCTCTTTCTGCACGTGGCCACAGTCTTCGTTCTTCCGTCGTCTTGTCAGGCGTCCGTTAGTGCTGTCTTTTTCGGTTTTCTGTGGGGTAACCGCATGAACCCTGTCCAGCGCAACATCGTTTGCCTGGGCCGGGAGCAGGGCGGTTTGGGTATGTTGCACCCCCTTGTCTTCCTGTCCGTCCTGTCTCTCGCGTTTCACCTGAATCGCATGCGGGAGGGGGGTGGGGTTTGGTGGGTGGCTTCCTACCGGGCATGGTATTCTCGCTTCTGGGAGCAGTGGGAGGGGGCGTCCTCGGTCCCCCGTGTGCGTCGGAGCAGGGAACAGGCCCCATCGTATGTGTTTCAGATGGTGGGGCTCATTCGGCGGTGGGGGGTGACCGACCCGCTCGCCCAATCTCAAGGGCGGAAAGGCTTGTATCGGATGGTTCTCGCCTCCCACTTTCAACCACGGTGGGCCCTGCGGGACTGTCCGGCGGACGTGATGCAGCGGGGCCTTCAGCAGTTGAATTCCCCTCGGCTGCCGAAGAAAGTTCGGGAGGTAGCCTGGTTGTCTTTCCACGGGCGTTTGTACGTGAGGGACAACCTCAAGTACAGGTCACAGGCCGAGCGGAACTGTCCGAGGGCGGGTTGTGAAGAGCAGCCGGAGACCATGGAACATTTCCTCCGGCAGTGCCCTTATAATATCGAGGCCTGCCGGTTGGTGTCCGCTGCTCTTCACCTGCCCGATCTTTCCCTCCTCACGTATGCGGAGTGGGTGTACGGGTCCTGGTCCTTTCCCCCAAGGCAGGACTCCGGAACCCTCTACCTCGTCACGGCCGTAGTGCGCTACCACCTGTGGCGTGCGCGCGGTTATGCCTCGGCCCGGGGGTTGGTCCTGCCCCTCGACGAGGTGGTGCGGGACATTCTGGAGGACGTGTCCGGCATGGCGCAACGCGAGAGGAGGGTGGTGGAGGCCCATCGTTGGGAGCGTCTGTGGCGTCACCTCACTCTCCGTCCCCCGTGAATCCGGGGGTGGGAGGGTTTGGGTTAGGTAGTCTTCCATTCCATGTGGTGGGCTAGGGATGGGGAGTCCTTAGGGTCCGGGGGGGGGGGGGGGTTGTGATAGCTGACTATTCCTCCTCAGTGCATCCTGCTCCACCATCCGGCATCGTCGGGTGTTTGTTTGCTTTTTTTTGTTTTGGTTTCGTTTCTATTGTTTCATTATATTGCTTTGATTACTGTTTGTGGGGTTTTGTTGGGAAATGGGCCAGGGTTTGCCTTTTCTTTTGTTTCTTTTGTTTGTGTGGGGTTGGTGTGTTTCATTTGGGGTGGGTGGTATGTGTGGGGAGGGGGTTCTTGGGTGGGTTTAGGGTGGGGGATGGGGGTTTTACTATGTCTTGTGGGACTGCTGTGGGGGATGTGTTGGGGGGGATGTGGTAGGGGTGGGGGGTTTGTGGGGTTTTCATTTGTTTGTATGGGAATGTGTTGGGTATTGTTGGGGAGTGGGTGTTCGGTTGGGATGATGAGGTTATCCTGTGTATTATTGCTGCTTTGTTTTGTTGGTTTGGATGGGGGTACTACGGCAGTGGACATCTGCATGGACGGTGCTGCGTTTTGTTTTTGTTGAGGTGGGTGGGGGTTCTGGGGCAGCTGGACATTGGGAACTTGGACAATGCTGCATTTTGCTTTTGGTGGGGGGGGGGGTGGGGTTTTTGGGGAGCTGGGACTTATGGACATTTGGTTTGCTTTTCATTTCTGTTCCTTGGACTTATCTTGGACATTGTTGTGCTGCTGTTGGGGGGTTGGGCACGGAGGGATGTTTTTGCTGGGTGTGGTGGTGGTTTGGGGTGGGTCACGGGGGGGGGGGGGTTGGTTCCTTGTCTATGCTTTGTCGGGGTGGGTGGGGGTTTTGGGGGGATTGGGACTGTTTTGGGTTTGTGTGTTTTTCATTTGTTTTTGTATATTGTTGCTTGTTTATTATTAAAAATTTCCCCCATCCTGGTGCTATGGTATCTGCCCATGTTTGTGATCACAAGGCCCAACTATATCCCCAGGATGCAGCAGGCCTCACCTCAGGGTTCTATCCCCCAACCTGATGCTATGGTATCTGCCCCTGTTTGTGATCACAAGGCTCAACTATATCCCCAGGATGCAGCAGGCCTCACCTCAGGGTTCTATCCCCCATCCTGGTGCTATGGTATCTGCCCCTGTTTGTGATTACAAGGCTCAACTATAACCCCAGGATGCACAGACCTCACCTCAAGGTCCTATCCTCCATCCTGGTGCCATGGTGACTGCCCCTGTTTGTGATCACAAGGCCCAACTATATCCCCAGGATGCAGCAGGCCTCACTTCAGGGTTCTATCCCCCATCCTGGTGCTATGGTGACTGCCCCTGTTTGTGATCACAAGGCCCAACTATATCCCCAGGATGCAGCAGGCCTCACTTCAGGGTTCTGTCCCCCATCCTGGTGCTATGGTGACTGCCCCTGTTTGTGATCACAAGGCCCAACTATATCCCCAGGATACAGCAGGCCTCACTTCAGGGTTCTATCCCCCATCCTGGTGCTATGGTGACTGCCCCTGTTTGTGATCACAAGGCCCAACTATATCCCCAGTATGCAGCAGGCCTCACTTCAGGGTTCTATCCCCCATCCTGGTGCTATGGTATCTGCCCCTGTTTGTGATCACGAGGCCCAACTATATCCCCAGGATGCAGCAGGCCTCACTTCAGGGTCCTATCCTCCATCCTGGTGCCATGGTGACTGCCTCTGTTTATGATCACAAGGCCCAACTATATCCCCAGGATGCAGCAGGCCTCACCTCAGGGTTCTATCCCCCATCCTGGTGCTATGGTGACTGCCCCTGTTTGTGATTACAAGGCTCAACTATAACCCCAGGATGCAGTAGGCCTCATGTCAGGGTTCTATCCCCCATCCTGGTGCCATGGTATCTGCCCCTGTGTAGGAGTACAAGGCTCAACTATATCCCCAGAATGCAGCAGGAAGCACTGCAAAGGCCCACCTCCCATCCTGGCAGTAGCTGATGGGCACTGCCAGATGTGTGGAGATGGCCCACACATGTGCGCTGTGTCTGGATTGGAGGGGCCAGCACACAGGGCTGATAGGGTCCACGCCAGACATGCACGTGCGCAGTGCACACATGGGAGTGGCCCTGGAAAAAGCATGGGGCATGAGCGTCCCACACAATAGGGGCAGGCACCTGTTGCCCACAGAGATATATATGTGGTGCGTCCGAGGCCTCTAAAGGGTGTGTGTGTGATAATGGCCATGCATGTTGTCTACCCAACAGGTTGAGGTCCTGCGGAAAAAGGCCCATGAACTAAGAGCAAGGTACCCGCGCTTCATTGCACGGGTACTGCATGACCGGATGGAGCAACGGGACAGTGAGTGACATGACATGGCCCTGTGGGGCAATAGCTGGAGGATTCACAGGATGCATGTGACTGTTGTGGCTGATATGTGACCATGGAGATGATTCATGTTCCCCTCTCCCACAGCGGACGCACGTGCTGATGTGGCAGCGGCAGGGCCAGAGGTGGCGGCCGGCACAGTGGGGCCGGAGGAGGCCAACGCCCCTGAGCCTATGGAGGATGACAACAGCGGGGGTGGTCAGGAGGAGAGCGCCGCTGGACACAGCGAGGGGGAGGATGGGGACGGGGAGGAAGAGAGAGGGGCGGGTGTGGATGAGGCGGGGGAGGGGGTGGAGGAGTGGGGGTGAGGGGGGTGCTGTGGTGGGGGCTCCATGCCTCAGAGGGGGATCAGGTGGGTGAGGCGGGGGTGGGGCAGGCGGGGGATGGGGCAGTAGAGGGAGTAGCGGGGCTGGGGAGGGGGGGGGGTGGCAGGGGATGGGGTGGGGCGGGGGCTGTGACCAGCACCCAGTGGCACGGGCCACCACAGGGCAACAGGGGCACCAGCGACCTGCCCCATGATGCCAGTGAAGCACACCTCCTGGACGTGTGTCTGCCACACATAGCTGCTGACAGGCGCACCGTGCATGCAGCCACACAGGTTGATGTGTGCCTGTGCGGCTGCATGTGCGGGCTGCGCCTGGCTGTGGCTGTGCGTGCCCAGGTGCACGCCCAGAGGCAGCACACTGTCATCATGGGGCAGGTCCTGGCAACCTTGACCATGGTGGCTGACCAGCTGCACAGGCTAGAAGAGCACTGTGCAGGGGGCGCACCCGGCCAGCCACCACGTGATGGGGGTCCCCAGGGTGTATAGTGCAAGGGTACGCATGACACACCCACCCTGTGCCGGCCCGTGCCACGGCCTGCCACTCCCAACAGGGACTGGGAGGCAGGGCCCCTACCAGACAGGGCCCGACAACTATGTATATAGTTAATATATGTTAATAAAGTTGTGAAGATGTTCCACATACCTACGATGGCCAGATGTCTCTCATTGCTATGTGTCAGTGTTGTGCGAGTGACATGTGTGTCTGTGTGTCTGTGTGCACTATGAAAGGTGAGAGTGGAATTGGACCAGTTTAAGGGCGGCGGAGACAGCATTTTCCCTGACTAAATTGCAGCAGCGGTGGACCGACGGGGGGACCCGAGCAGGGGGGAGAATGGCCTGCAGGCTGAATGTGCGACGGCAGTGATCCACGATAGGAGGGGTGCGTAGCCCAGAGGGGACAATGGTGTTTACGGCAGAGGACATTAGGAAGACCTATGTAGCGTATCATGCTAAACTCCACAGTGGTGAGGTGCGAGGGGAAGGGAAGATGGGGGAGGGGTTTGTGGCTAGGTGTAGTCTGAGTAAGCTGACGGAGGGTGCAGCGGAAGAATTGGGGAAGCCGGTGACCTATGAGGAGATAAAGGGAGCAGTGACGACCTTGAAGGACCTGAAGCCTCCGGGCCTGGATGGCTACATGGCAAAATCCTATAAGGTCATGCAGGGTGAGATAGGGGTCTTGTCAATGGAGGTCCGCAATGGGGTGCTGCAGGGTGCGGAACCACCCCGGTCGATTGAGGAGGCGGGTGGGACGATTCTTCCTATGGAGGAAATGGATCATACTGTCTGTGGAGCATACCGGCCCATCTGGCTTATTAATGTGGATGCTAAGGTGTTGGCTAAGATGATGGTGGGTAGGTTGCAGAACGTACTGCAGAAAACTGTGCATAAGGATCAGACAGGCTCATTACAGGGACGCATGGGGGCGATAACATTCGGAAGTTGTTAGATGTTATCTGGTCTTTGCAAACAACAGGGAGGGAGGCAGTATATCTGTCGGTTGACAATGAAAGGTATTATGACAGGGCAGAGTGGGGATTTATGTTGCAGGTGTTAGACAAGGTAGGGGTGGGAGAGTCATTCCTAAGGAGGGTGAGAGCGCTGTATGCCTGTCCACGGGCGCGGGTACGGGTGAACGGGGGATACTCTGAGAGCATTGGGCTGGGCAGAGGAACAAGGCAGGGGTGCCCTTTGTCACCACTATTGTATCCCGTGGTTATTGGACCATTGGCAGCATACGTCAGAGGTCAGGTAGATATTGGTGGAATTGAGGTGCAGGGGCAGCTCAGTAAGGTTGCACTTTTTGCAGATGATGTTATTAATACTTTGGGGCACCCTTTGGTTAGCCTGCCAAATCTGCTAAAGACAGTAGGGCAGTATGGTGAAGTGTCGGGCTATCAGTTGAACGTAGATAGGACAGAAATATTGAGTTCCAATATGGATAGGGGGTTGGAGGAGAGGTTGAGGGGCACATTCCCATTTAAATGGGTGCGTGGAGGCTTTCGGTATGTGGTGATACAGTTGGGAGCAGCTCTAGACTGTGTACAGAAGTGGAATTATAAACCCCTGATGGCGGCGATAGCGAAGGACGTAGAAAGATGGAGGGGGCTCCACCTGACGTGGATGGGGAGAATAGCTAAAATAAGGATGACTGTGCTACCACAGAGTTTGTTTGTCGTTATGGCCCTACCGTCTAACGTGCCGAGTAAGTGCCTTAAGGGGTTGCACGATCCGATAATGAGGTGTATTTGGGAGGGCAAGAGGTCGAGGGTAGATAGGCTTGCCATGTTTCGACAGCAGGAGGAGCGGGGCTGGGAGTTCCCAATTTGGACAACTACTATGACGCTGCACAGCCTAGGGCATTGTTTGTGTGGAGAGAGAGGGGGGGAAACCCCGCAATGGAATAGGCAGAGGGAGTGTGTTTGGAGGCAGTGGTATGGGGTGGGGAGGGGAAGGGTCGGGTAGGGGACCATGAACCCTTACCGGACGTTAACTTTGCAGATATGGGGGAAATGGAAGGGTTAATTACTGCAAGGGAAGAGCCTGCCCCGGGCCACATACGTACAGAACATGGTTGCCCTCGCCCCGGGGCGGTGGGGGGGGGGGGGGGAGTTCACACCGTTGGGCCGAGAAGGGGTTGGAGAGGGTGGGGCAGGTGGTGGATGCGATAGTGGGGTCACGGCCTTATGCAGAGCTCCAAAAAGAGTTTGGGATGAGGGATACCGACCTATATGTGTATATGCAGCTCTGGTACTATCTGCAAAGGCAGGGGGTACAGAGGGATCTACAGGGCTGACTAACGGGGCATGTGGAACTGATGGACCAGCAAGATTCAATGAGGGGTCTGGTGGCCAAACCGTAGCGCTTACTGAATGCAAGGGCAGAGGGTAAGGCCCGATGGCAGGAACAGTGGGAGGGGCAATTGCGGGGTACCTAGGAGGTGGAGCGGTGGCAGCCCATCTCTGTAGGGAAATGGAGGCTTGCATGGGGAACGGCTCGGGTAGAGAGACCACCTAAATACCGGCTCAGGATGATCTGGACCCCAGCTAGGCTGCACCGTATCTATCTGGAGCAAGCGGATACCTGTTGGAGGGGGTATGGTATCTGCCCCTGTGTAGGAGTACAAGCCTCAACTATATCCCCAGGATGCAGCAGGAAGCACTGCAGAGGCCCACCTCCCATCCCGGCAGTAGCTGATGGGCACTGGCAGATGTGTGGAGATGGCCCACACATGTGAGCTGTGTCTGGATTGGAGGGGCTCGCACACAGGCCATGTTAGGAAAATGGACATGTGCAGACGTACAGAGCATGAGGGAAACCATTGGAAAGGTTGGTGTTTTCTGTGTGTAATCAGTACTGTGGGTGCACGTGGTCGAGCCACGATGGCGCACCCTGCGGAGCCCTGGGGGGGTATGCAAGCGGGTGGGAGGGGTGTGGCCAGCTATGTTTGGTGAGGTCTGGGGTTACGCAATGAGGGGGGGGCAGGGTTTGGAGTGGTACCCATCTTGGAATGGGAGGGGTGGTGGGTGGGGGTTCGGCCCGTCAGGAGGAGGGGGGGGGAGAGTGGGTGGAGGGCATTAATGGGGGCACCACAGGGTGCCGGGGGCATGGATGCAGTGGAGTGGAGCGTGGATGGTGTGACTGTTGACAGGTGGGTTGGTGGGTATACCCTATGGGGCTTAGCATGGTACCAGGGGGGGCTTTACGGGGGGCATGGAGGGGTGGGAGGATGGGGTGGCCACGGGCGTACAGGGTGGGGTGGGTGGCGGTAAGGGGTGGCAACCTGTGGAGGGGGTGCACCAAGGGGTCTCCGGGGGCCCATTGTGGGCGGTTGGTGGTGGGGATGCAATGGGGGAGGGGATTGGGCCACCTGGTGAACCGAAGGCTGTGACATGTGCAGTTAACAGTTTGTTTCGGCTCAGTGTGGTGGGCAGCGTGCCATGTGGATATCCATGCAGAACACACAGTGCACCTATCCTTGCCCATGTACATCAGGGGTGTCAGAGCGTCCCAGGGGATTGGCCTACAGGGTGGGGGCACCCCCATGGCACACAGCACATTAACCCAGGGACGGGGGTGTACATAGTACCAGCAGTGCCCTACCAGTGTGCTAGCAGGGTTGGGTGTGGGGACAGGCCATACAGCATGCACTGGTCAGCAGACATTGTGGCAAGGGGGCCCATCAGTGGTATGGGGGGCCAGGTGACAGGGGGTCACCCTTGTACAGGGTCCCCTCATACATGCAGCAGCGTGGGGATGGCACATACACCCTTAGGGAGGCAAGAGCCTCCACTGGGCCAACACCGCAGGGTCCCCGTGTTGGGCAGATGGGGGAGGTGCACAGAGCATGGAGCCCCATAGGCAGGGCATGCTGCACGTATGCAGGTGCCGGAGGGCAGGCCGATTGTCACCACCTGGAGGATGGGAGGTCGGAGCCAGAGCCCTGGAAACAGCAGCCGGTGCCAGAATATGATAGGGGGAGGCAGGGCAGGAACCATGCCGAGGGCAGCAACACCAGCAGAGGGGAAGGGGGAGCAGGGCGCCAGACTGCCACAGGCTGCAGCACAGCCACAGGCTGGGTGGTCGGACCACTGCAGAGCAGGGCAAGGCCACGGAGCCCCCCAGGAGCGGGCACAGCTAAGTGGGATGTAGCATGTCCACAGGGTGGTTGGCAGCCACACACAGGAGGGATACCACGCTCACCTGGGACACTGGTAGCTGTGGACAGTTGCGACGGACAAAGAACCTGGGCCTATACAGCTTGGAGAGGGTGCGGAATGCCTAATAGACTGTGCTCAGTGCGAAGCCCAGAGCCTGCAGAACACGGATGAGACATGCCTGTCCTGTGAGGGGGTACCCAGGGAGGGGTACACACAGTGCCCAGGCTGGGTGGCCCTGATCACTCCTGACGTTGGGGGACAGTCATCCCTTGCTACGGATTCACAGCTAGAGATGGAGATGAGGCTGCTAAGCCCCTGCCTGCAGGGGCGAGGGCACTGGGGTCTGAACGTGGCCTCCCTAACAGAGGTTTAACCTACCCCACATCGTATTCCTAGGTTACAGGTACCTGTTGCTGGTGTGGGCCTATGCAATCGTGCGCAATGACGGTACCTGTGGGTCAACAGCCACAGGCACAGGCTAGAGGGAAGAAGCTTTCCCCCCTGCTACGGGACCGGTGTATCCCGCACGACGGTGACCCCAGAGGCACACATTGCTGGGTTTTTGTGTGTTTTCCGGGGAATGCTCCGTGTCCCTGAAACCTGGACACCTATCCTGTAGGTTGTGATACCGCACCATTGTGTAACATACATATCTGTCATGTGCCTCACCCCTTGGCAGCCTGACTACATGTCTTCTGTGAGATGCACACATCCCGCCAAGCAATGACTACCGATAGGTGAGAGAGGCTGGTGATACACAGACTGCGGAGCGGCCCTATATGGTGACCCACGCCACCCTTAGGCCAGGGTGAGGGGTGCCAGCGTGACAAGGTACATGGTCAGATGTCTACCCATGGTGGACACAAGCTGGGGAAGGGGGGGGACACAGGCCGGTTGCTTCAGTGGCACGGGGTCATGACATGGGGTGACATGGGGGTATAAGTATAGTGGCCCCACAAAGGAAACCCGGGACACATGGCATGAGCTACAGCCACCTGTGGCAGCTATTTATTACCCCCTCCCTCTGCCATGCTTGCGTGGCCCCTCCCACCCCGTGTTGCTGGTGCATACCGCCGCTGCTGCTGCTGCCACTGGTGGTGGTGTTGGTGGTGGTGGTGGCGGTGGCCACTGCCTGTCCAGTGGGTGGCCCCCTGCCTGCTGCCAGCAGCTCCAGGCTGGCAGCCATGCACTGGACCGATGAGGCCAGGTCCTGCACCTCCGCCAGGACCCCCAACATGGTGCACTGCAGGCAGCATGCTGGCACGGCTTTGGCGGCGCTGTTCCCTAACCACCGCCCGCAGTACATGCCGTATACCTGTGGAGAAAGCAGGTTGTGCAATGTGAGACAGGGAAAACATCCACCACCTGTACAGAGGCATCGCCATCCTAACACAGTTGGACACTCACCCTCTGCATCCCTCTGTGCCATCGCTGAGTGTGCCTGCATCTCCCCAATCACCTCTGACACTGCAGCCAGCGCATCTTGCCTGGTCCGCTGTTCTTCATCCACAGCCACCTCCCCCATGGCTGCATTGGTGGGTGGTGCGGTGTCCCGTGCAGGCTGTGTGCCCTGCCTGCTGTCCTCCCCCATGGGTGGGGATGGACCCCCCGCTCCCACCCTGGGTCACCTCTGGCACAGGGTCCATCTCGATGCACGGGCCAGGGTCTGCGTCCTCTGGCACCTTCCTCTGGCGCGTCAGTGGAACAAATATCACCTGTAGGGCACAATGTTATATAGGTCAGATGAGGCATGACTGCCTGTCTACCCCCGTCCCACCCCTACAGGCACATGTGTGTGGGTGAGCTGCATGGGTCTGGGCCAGGACCCCTGTGCCCCCCCTCAACGTTAGTGCTCTATCCATGCCGGTGGGCCCTGTGCCCTGCACTACCAGGGCCCCCTCCCCCCTTGCACACTTCCACACAACCCATGCAACCCCATCACCGCCTTCATCCCTGCAACCACTGACCATGGTAGGCACAGGTGCAGTGTGCCTCCCCGTTGCCCACGTCACTGCCCGTGTGGCCCTGCTGCCCCCGCCAGCCCTGCACCATATTCCCTGCAACACATTGACAGCCTCTGCTGCTACTGTGGCCCTGTCCCCCTTGCCCCCACACCCATCCACTGCGCTGTGCCGCCCCCGGCCCCCGGTAGCCCCGTCACCCCCCAAGGGGCCTGGACCACCAGCTGCCTCTATGCCTGTGTTGCCCCCCGGTTTCCCGATCAGCCACGTCATGCCGCCCCCACCCCCGCCCTTGGTCTTCCCCAACACATGTGCATGTGGTGTCTCCCACTGGTGAAGCTCACTCACACATACCGGCATGTGGGTGCGCTGTGTCCAACGCAGGGGACAGGCCATGGATATACATTGGCCCCAGTCGGTCTGCCAGGCGCCGCTCTAGATCGGTTAAGGTGGCCACCTGTGCTGGGCCCCCTCCAGTGCCCTGTGCCCCACGGCGCTCCCTGGTGAGCTCGTTGCGGATGTTTTACTTTATATCGCAATAGCGCTTGCGTAAACTCTCCACGTCCCGATGGGGTCCAGCTGCAGTTGCCAATGCTGCCTGCACCTCAGCCCATGCCCTGGTGCATGTGGCAAGTGTTGTGGTTTAGCTGATGCATCCAAACAGCAGGTCATAGTGTTTGAGGACGCTGGCCAGGAGGGGATCGTTCTCCTCCTGGCTGAAATGAACCGCCCTCCTCCCGACCTCTTCTGGCACTGGGGTCCTGCACGCCTCTGCCCTTCCGCACCGATGGCCTCCTCACTGGGGTGTTGCTGTGCCCCAGATGGCCCTGGCCTCTCCTCATCTCCGTCACCATCAGGGGGTATGCATGGTGGGTGCTCCACTCCAGCCTCCTGTGTTCCTCTGTTCCTGCTCTCCATACCTGTTCGATTATGTGTGCTGAGGTGTGTGCCATTTTGTGCTTGCTTTACTTATAGGTATACCTTGGGTGTGGCTCTAACGCGTGTTGTGTATGCGCCATGTGACACGCATTTCTCTTGCGCACGCAGGTACGTGCCGTGGTGACGTAGCCTATGTGCATACTGTGGACGGATGGCAGCGTTCTAGTATTCCTCCGTATTAGCACTAGTGCTGTGTACCGCCACCATACACGCGCCCTCCTACCACCACTGGTGGTTCCTTGCTGCTTACCATCGAATACGTCTACAGGATCGCAATGTTATTTTGTTTGTCGGCGCGTCTACCCACACGCCATATGGTGGAAGCATGCAATTTGGTGTCGCACACATTACATCAGACTGATACATTGAGCGCTACGTGGTAATTCCTGTGACGCAGTATCTTCAAACCCTGCGGCGTCATAGGGATACACGTTTGCGGCCTTTCGTCGGATGCATTGTTGGGAACGCGCGCTCACCCAGCCGTTGGCGCTGCGTCGATATGTACAGGGTGTTTGTCCCGCTCGTCTGGTTTCTGATGGACTCGTTCCTGGTTTTTTCACCAGGTGTGTTATCGTTTACGTGATTTCTGGTCCCCCCCGCCCCGCACCCTATTCCCATCCACCTG